>CM044013.1:17205885-17247224 GCA_024085815.1 Flaveria linearis
TAGATCCTGTCTCATGCAATATCCCCGACTCATGCTCGAAAGCTGATACTGTGCCGGGGCCTGCTCACAAACCCCCGACTCATATCCGAAGACTGACACAACACCGGGATACACGACAAAGATCCCATACGAGTCAACCACAGAGATTGAACTCCATCTGAGTCTGTTACGACACAAAGTCGCTCACCTCATAACTATGCCTGGCTTTATACCACACCCCCGAAGTTAAACATAACTCGAGTAACAACACCCCCACCGAAGTGGGTAACTATGACAGCCTCTCATGTTTCATTCGTTCATTAATGGTTCATTCAATCATCGTATTCCTCTTTTATTATCTTTCACTTTACGTTATTAATACTTTTCATTCGTTCATAAACAATTCACGTAAAGATACGAAAAGATAAACATACATCGAATCAAGGAATATCGACACTTACAAGTCATCAGTCATTACCATCATATAAGGCTACATCATACTTAACATACATACATCATATATGTACATGCAATTACTATCATCATCGTGTCCCACGTAACCTCTAAGCCTCGATAGTTATCGCACGTATACCTATGGGAGCTATCACATCATTACCTACACTAGCTCTCTTCCCGAAGGATAGTAATTACACTATGTCCCTCCTCGTACACAACAGCCCTACTTGGGCGATTGGGCACCCTTCAGTCGCATAACCTCCGGGCGACTGAACACTGTACGATTGGACCAATGCGGATGAGTATCCATGCGGGTGAACATCCAACCGTACGAATGGACTCCCTATCGTGCGACTGAACACTATACGTATGGGCTTCTATGCGACTGAACTCTCAACCGTGCGATTGAACTACTATGCGAATGGGCCTATGCGACTGAATCCCTCAATCGCATGGCATGTCGGGCGATTGAGCCCCATTCGTACGACTGAGCCTCAATCGTACGATTGGACATTCGTTTTCCCTCAGTCGTGCGACTAGCCCTTCAGTCGCATAACCCTAACTGGCCACCGACTGGAGTTCATCCCGAACAGCAGCCGCGACCTACGGGTCTCAAACCCTTCCAAACTCATTTCTAGCCCAAATTAGCCTTCCTAAACCTCAGGGAATCATACTAGGACATTATACAAGCTAATGCAAGTCCTAATTCATACCATAAACACGTCACTCAAGATTTCACCCCAAATGGGTCAAACATACATACTATTCAAAACTAGGGTTTATATGTGATCCAGCCCCAAAATCATTCAAAACGTGTAAAAGAGGGGTCTTAGAACTCACCTTAGCAGCCTCCTCGGTTAGAGCTTCGATTTGACCCGCTATACGTCGATCATGGCTCACGAACTCGCTTGAACCAACTTTCTTCTTCTCTTTTCCTCTTTCTCTCCTTTCTCTCTGATTTTGCAAGTATGGGGAGAGGGTAAGGGTTGCTCTCTCCCTTAAGTACCCCTCGTCCAGTCGCCCGAGCTTCATGCGATTGGACCTTCAGTCGTTCAAGCTCTATGCGATTGAACTTTCCAGTCATACGATTGAGCTCCAGTCGTGCGGTTGAGCTTCAATCGCATGACTCCCATGCGATTGGACGCTCCAGTCGCATGACACTCTAAATCGAACTTTCCAGGCGTTACAAGTCCACCCCCTTAAACGGGTTTCGTCCCCGAAACCTGTTGTTCCTTAAACCTTCGCGGGCAATACTGTCCCATCTAGTTTCCAGTCTATCACTTGGAATCCTATCGCTCCACATCGTTTATCGACATTCGACTTCTGGTCTATCTTGGTCTATCGCCATCGGCAACCCATGCATACTAATTAATGTTCATTTGACCAGCATTTGTGACTCCAAACATGCCATGTAGAATATAGTTACTACACCACAATACTCGAGCAAAGGCTTGGCGTTATAATCATTGAGCTTCAGAGCATCACTGGGAACCTTCAGCTTAAGTGTGTGAAGAACAAGGCCTTCAACTTGTGTAAAGTTGCTGCGTGCACAATCCCAGGCTGAAACTGTTCCTCAGATAACGGGTGACACAGCTTTCTTAATTGCATCACTCAATCCTCTAGGGTATCAGATAACCTAGTGAATCCACTAATAGTAATCTCTACATCGAAGGGCTCATCAATGTTTCTTCTCCTAACATGAAACTCACAACAGAAGGCAATAGGGACGTACTACTACTAGCATCACATTCAAGGCGTAAGGGCACAAACTTAAATTACCAGAAACATACCTGTCGTCAGGTCGAAGTCCGCTCTAGCCTTCACCCTCTATTCTCCTTCCTCGCACCAGAGCTCCCCGCCCTTGACTTCTTACAATCCCTGCTCAGATGTCCGGTCTTGCCGCAATTGTAGCACTTAGCCATGCGGCAATCCCTTGCCCTGTGGCCTTCCTTCCCACACTGAAAACAGACGTTCAGTCCCCACTTGCACTCCCCTTCGTGACCTCTACCACACTTCTTACATACCTCATCCCTCCTTCTTATGCTCTCCTGATCATCGATCCTCATCATCTTACCTTCGGTCTCCATCCCACCATCACTACCTCGCCTTCCCTTCCCCTTCTTATCATAGGCTCGCTCCCCCGCTTCACCTGTTATCGCTATCGTCTCCCGCTCGTCATACAACCTTCCCGCCAAATCCACTGCCGACCTAAACGTACTGGTTCGGGCAGCGATCATATGCCTACGGATATCCGTCGGCAAGCCCTGGATATACCTTTTGATCTTCCGCGAAAGGGGTGTCACCTGATTCGGCACCAGTCGTGCCATTTCATTGAATTTGGTGGTGTACTGCTGATGTGTCATCGTCCCCGCTTCCAATTGCAGGAACTCCCTTTCAACTTTATCCATTTCATGGTGAGGACAGAACTCCTCAATCACCAGCCTTTTCAATTCTGACCATCTCATCCTTCTAATAGCCCGACTACCCTCAGCTTGGACTATATTGTCCCACCAGCACAAAGCTGAGTCCACGAAAGAGTGAGTGGCAAACTTAACTTTCTGATCTTCCCGGCACTCACTAATTTCCAGTACCGCTTCCATCTCTCTGACCCAACGATGAGCGGCAGTAGCATTGCCGTTACCATCAAAGGTTGGGGGCTTGCATCGTTGAAACGCTCCATAATTACAGTCTCGTGCCGCCACCGACGCAGGCTCCTCCTCCTCTTCCTCCTCATCGGAGAAAACCGTTTCAGTCTCCATCCGTCTCCTTCCGCCCGAAGGTCTACCCCTTTCCTGTCTCTCCTCATTCCTAACAGCCTTTATCACTTCAGCCACTACAGACGGTAAGATCGTCTGCATGACTTGGTGTACTTCTTCCACAACCGCCTCTCTCATCGAGGCTCTCAAATTGGCACTTTCGTCTGCTCCCTCCTGATGAGGAGTCTCATGTTCTTCATGAACCACCTTTTCAACTCTAGGCCTTCCTCTCGTGACCCGTGGTTCAGCGCCACGTCCGCCACCACCTCCACCACGAGAAGCCTTAGAAGATCTACCACCGGCCATCCTCTATAATACACTGAAAGATTCAAACACTAACACGGTCATTCCAGGGAATAGCTCAGTTCATATCAAGTATAGTAAGTCCCTAATTACAGTGATCAGTTGTGATTAGCCACTTACCTTACTTTTCATACCCCGAGCATTACCTGTCCTGACTATATTAGCATCTAAATCTAACAGTAGCACATAAACACATAACGTGCGCACACATTACCGGTTAACTTTAAGAAAATACCTGATGGCACGCAGCTACTCAGCCTGGCATCCCTTCCCTTTCCGTCCCTTTCTCAGTTTAAGATTAGGTTTATTATGAAAATTTACCCATTTCACTAAAACTTTGGCTCTGATACCAACTTGTAAGGCCCCGTTCCCAGGCACCTTACGGTTGGTCATTCATCGCACATAAACATTTTAAAACGTACATTTATCTTGCAGGGGAATTTAAATTTTCATTAATAACTAAAACATGTCATTTCATAACTTTACAACATTCGTTTTCTTCTCAAAATACAATGACATGTGAAAATATGGATGCCAGCCTTAATAACTGAGTAGTCGCCCTGTGTCATCCTCAGCAACATACCTGCCAACTGGAAACACATCAAAGTCAGCGTTGCTGAGTGAGTTCTAGTTTTATATTAAAAACATACTTTACTTTCCATCAAAACCGTTCTTACATACATACGATCATACAACATACGTACACGTGGATAATATTATTATTATCTCCATCATTCATTCGTTAGCTTTAGTTCGTGTACCGTTCATCGTTAACGTCACGTACTTTCTTAACTCTTTCTTTCGTTCGTACGTTTCTTACTTTCATTCATACATTCGTTACATTCATCCGTACGTACATTACGTTCGTTCTTACGTTCATTTCATTCATTCGTACGTTCATTACTTTCATACATCCTCTTTCACTTCTATCTAGGTCCGGTCATACTTTTCCCTCTTCATGGCACACAGCCATGATTACTGAGATCGAGTGACAAGGACCCCGTTTCATGTGTTATCACAATGTTCCTTCTGTTCATTATCATCATTTGTTCGTTCTTTAGCTTTCGTTACATTCATTATCTTTCGTTCGTCTCTTACTTTCTTTCTTTCACAATTATCTCTCTCATTCATTAACTCACGCGATACTCCCGACTCATGTCCGAAGACTGATACTGTGCCGGGGCCTGCTCACAAGCCCCCGACTCATGTCCAAAGACTGACACAGTATCGGAGCACGCGATCTGTTCCTCATTCGTCTCATCTCACTTTCACGCACTACTCCCGACTCATGTCCGAAGACTGATACTGTGCCGGGGCCTGCTCACAAACCCCCGACTCATGTCCGAAGACTGACACAGTACCGAAGCATGCGATCCTCTACTCATCCAACTAGATCCTGTCTCATGCAATATCCCCGACTCATGCTCGAAAGCTGATGCTGTGCCGGGGCCTGCTCACAAACCCCCGACTCATGTCCGAAGACTGACACAACACCGGGATACGCGACAAAGATCCCATACGAGTCAACCACAGAGATTGAACTCTATCTGATTCTGTTGCGACACAAAGTCGCTCAAATCATAACTATGCCTGGCTTTATGCCACACCCCCGAAGTTAAACATAACTCGGGTAACAACACCCCCACCGAAGTAGGTAACTATGACAGCCTCTCACGTTTTCATTCGTTCATTAATGGTTCATTCAATCATCGTATTCCTCTTTTATTATCTTTCACTTTACGTTATTAATACTTTTCATTCGTTCATAAACAATTCACGTAAAGATACGGAAAGATAAACATACATCGAATCAAGGAATATCGACACTTACAAGTCATCAGTCATTACCATCATATAAGGCTACATCATACTTAACATACATACATCATATATGTACATGCAATTACTATCATCATCGTGTCCCACGTAACCTCTAAGCCTCGATAGTTATCGCACGTATACCTATGGGAGCTATCACATCATTACCTACACTAGCTCTCTTCCCGAAGGCCAGTAATTACACTATGTCCCTCCTCGTACACAACAGCCCTACTTGGGCGATTGGGCACCCTTCAGTCGCATAACCTCCGGGCGACTGAACACTGTGCGATTGGACCAATGCGGATGAGTATCCATGCGGGTGAACATCCAACCGTACGAATGGACTCCCTATCGTGCGACTGAACACTATACGTATGGGCTTCTATGCGACTGAACTCTCAACCGTGCGATTGAACTACTATGCGAATGGGCCTATGCGACTGAATCCCTCAATCGCATGGCCTGTCGGGCGATTGAGCCCCATTCGTACGACTGAGCCTCAATCGTATGATTGGACATCCGTTTTCCCTCAGTCGTGCGATTAGCCCTTCAGTCGCATAACCCTAACTGGGCAGCGACTGGAGTTCATCCCGAACAGCAGCCGCGACCTACAGGTCTCAAACCCTTCCAAACTCATTTCTAGCCCAAATTAGCCTTCCTAAATCTCAGGGAATCATACTAGGACATTATACAAGCTAATGCAAGTCCTAATTCGTACCATAAACACGTTACTCAAGATTTCACCCAAATGGGTCAAACATACATACTATTCAAAACTAGGGTTTATATGTGATTCAGCCCCAAAATCATTCAAAACGTGTAAAAGAGGGGTCTTAGAACTCACCTTAGCAGCCTCCTCGGTTAGAGCTTCGATTTGACCTGCTATACGTCAATCTTGGCTCACGAACTCGCTTGAACCAACTTTCTTCTTCTTTTTCCTCTTTCTCTCCTTTCTCTCTGATTTTGCAAGTATGGGGAGAGGGTAAGGGCTGCCCTCTCCCTTAAGTACCCCTCATCCAGTCGCCCGAGCTTCATGCGATTGGACATTCAGTCGTTCAAGCTCTATGCGATTGAACTTTCCAGTCGTACGATTGAGCTCCAGTCGTGCGGTTGAGCTTCAATCGCATGACTCCCATGCGATTGGACGCTCCAGTCGCATGACACTCCAAATCGAACTTTCCGGGCGTTACAAGTTTCTAGCTTTAGCAAAAGATACTGAGGCCTCTTGTAGCTATAATGAATGCAGTGCAATGTTATTTCTACTTTGTTATGACTCTTGAGTTAAAATGATATGTAGTCAGGTTGAGGTAAAAGATAAGTGAGAATTAGAAATTGTTTTGATGGAGAATTTATATACTGGGCAAGTTGCATAATCATTGTGTGTTTCAGTTGTGAGCTAATGTTACATGGATTTTTTTAACTGCAAAGGATTTGATCATTTAGAGATGGATTTCTTTAAATTAGAAGTTATAAGCTTGCTTTTTAAAAGACCATCAACAGTTGACATTTCCCTACGAACAATTGTACAGACGTACAGTTATTGTTACATGTGAGTTGATAGGGGGCCTCTACGGCTCTACGTTGCATGTGACTAGACTGCTGAGCTTTTGGAGACGGCTATATTTTCATTACAATGTCATGTTATTTGCTTGCAAGATAGATAATAAAGTTCATTTCTTTGATAAAAGCTTAAACAGCTTGAGTATGTTATAGCTGTATGAATATGATAATCATCTTACACATTATATTTTCTGTTATAGTAATGACTGACTTATATTCCTAGAATTGTTTGACTTTATGCTTTTTTAAACTCCTTCCATTTGTTAGTTGGTGTATGCTGCACAATTAGTGTTTTGATTCCCTTGAAGTTTTTACAATGTTTCCAGCTGGAAATGGGGGGACAATTGAACTTGTATATACGCAGGTAAACATAAATATACATCATTAACTATATATATACACTCATTTAAAGCAGCAATTCTGTATTTTCAAAAAAATAATGTATTAATTTTGCATCTTACATTTTTGCTCCAACCACACTAGCTCCAGCAAAGGATTTCTAGACCTTAAGATACACTACAAGTTTAGAAAATGGAAGTCTTGTGGTATGTTTATAATTCCATTTTACTTTGGTTTTATCAATTTGTCTATGTCTAAATTTGATGCGAGTTTCTTGCATGTAAGGTGTGTGAGAGATCCTTATCAGCCTCTGGTGCCGGCCCAAATCCGGCTGCTGCTACTCAGTTTGTAAGAGGGGAAATGCTTGCATAGGTTGTTTTGATTTGTAGGAATCTTTGGGTCTTTGGGTGTCAAATTGGATCACCATATCAAAAGTGAGTATGACTCAAACAAAATAGTCAAAATAAGAGCATATTGCCTCTATTTTGAGCAACAAAAGTCACAGACATACCGTTAAATGAATGAAGAAAACAAACCCTTTTCAACAAACTCGGCCCAATCTTTTACTAAAAGGATTGAGCCAGTAAAAGATTGGGCCGAATCCAACATGCATATATTTTAGATAGATACATACTTATATAGATATAGAAAATATCAAATAAAAACTCGAAGACTAGACAACTCAAATCTTTCTATTTTTGTGTTGGGATCAGATTAGATAGTAAAAATTTGAGCAAAAGAGAGACAGTTTATCAACAAAAAGTAATTGTTCACCATTAACTTGTACTTGAATATTACAGACCATAACTAAAGAATATGTCAACATAAATTTCTAGACCCAAAAAACCCTTCAGGTTGTTGCCTACCATTGTTTTTTTACTCTTCATTACCAATATGAAGTCCTCTTAAGTTTATGCATCTGTTGGCTGCTGGGTTTTTTCATTCCCTATTTTTTTAATTTAATTAAAGTGGTATGCTAACTGTCTTTTTTTTAGGTTGTTGGAGATTTAGTTCTATCTTTGTGCTGCCTTTAAGGTATGTAAATTGTTAGATTTGTTTTCATTGCTACCTTTAAAATTCTATCTAACCATTTTGCTGTTTGAGGTTTATAAAATAATACTAGAGAGGTGATTATCTCTTTAATTTGTTTGTAGTGTCATGCTAGATGAATTATATTGTAAACATTGAAAATCATCAGTTTTTATTCGGATAATAAGATCAACCAAAAGTTAGCATGGTTTAGTGGAAGTGAATTGATATTGATTTATGAAATACATAATTATAGTTTGGGTTATGTGATTTTAAGTGCCTGCAACTACTGGTTGCTATTTTTTGTCATTTCGTATTTTGCTTATTCATTTTAAAACAACATGTTAGTAGTTGTAGTGTATGATTTTTGTTATTTTTGGCAGGTTGCAGATCACTGCGGATTTAGGAGTATTGTTTTGTCGTCTTTCAGGTGTGTTGCGTTCTTATATTTATATTTAACGTTAACTTTGAAGAAGATTTGCTTTTAACATAGATTTGACAAATGTATCGTCGTTACTATGTCTGTGTGCTTTGATTATAGTTGGTACTTTAGTATTTCTGCATGCTACTTAACTAGAATGTTATGCTCTGATTTAGCGTTTTGTACTTGTACTGTTATTCATAGTCTATGGTTTTAATGTTGCTGTTACTGCTGTTTTTGTGTTTATCGCTAGCGTAGTGATAGTGTAGCGTATGCTTGCTTTTCTGGGGGTTGTATATGGCTTTTGCTAATAGTCTGAAGAGAAGGAAGGAGTTGCCTTCCTCCTCTAACATACCTTTAATATTATTTGTCCATTATTGCAAAAAACTTGATAGCGGGCTTTGCCAACTTTTTAGGTATTATTTCTTGCAATTCAGCCAAGAGTTAAAACTACTTAACCTCCAACGAACCAACAAAACCCCCGCTGCAAAGCGCGGGATTCAAATTAATTTTAAGATCTTTATTTTAGGCATAAGGGTAATATAGTAAAGAAACAAAAAAACTGGCTATTAAATCACCAAGATCATTAAAGAATCCCGATTTTTACTCTTAACATGTCTAAAATATTTCAAAACTACTATTAGAGCTAGTATTGTAATTGGATTGTTCTAGAGTTTATATTTTTGTTCGATTAAAGTGCACATGATGAAAAAGTAAGAAGAATGCTTCATTTCATGATGATACAATATATTTTAGAGATAAATAACCCTAATATATAATTTATGATGATGAAAATATACGTAGAGTGTGCGCGCGTTTAAACAGTTAAGTATTATTTTGGTTTAAAAACATTAACGTGCATGTTTGGTTGAACAAAGGATGTAAATTTAATTAATATAATCCTAATTTATTTATTAAAATCTGGGTAAAAACACACTAGGGTATACATGTTAGAAAAATTGATTTTGCGGTAATTAAAAGTGTATAAACTGTAACCACGAGTTGGATTTAATCATTTTAACTTGTTTTAAATTTTATATTATGTAATTTAAATTATTTTATTTATGTCACTATCAATTTGATTTGGTTGTATGTTTAGATTTTTAAATAGTAATGTTAGATTTACAAACAAGTAAACAGTTAAGAATAATTTTTTTTATTTTTTTGTAGTTATTTTCTATATATTTTGTTCGTTGATTTAAATGCCTCTTTTTATTTAACAATGTTTTTTAGTCTCAATCTTTAATATTGCTATTATTCAAATGAAGATGATATTGAAGTCATCACATAAGAATATAGCTTTCTCATAAGGCCAATCAAACACTTGCTTATTTCACATCCTTTGTTTTGAATCCTTATGGCGGCACATAGGTTATTTTTCTGTCTTAAGAATGCGCACTAAATTCCTCGACAACACCCTTTATTGGCGAAAGGTTTGCTATTCAACTTACCTATTTTCATATACAAAAACAACAAAAATCATAAATAAAAATAAAAAAATATATATAAAACAAGTTAACAAGTAAATCATGTAATTTAGATCTATACTACAATTACATATATGTTAAACTAATAGTTCAAACACTTTCATAATACGTTCATTAATACTTATGAAATATGCCTTTATGATTAACAAACAAAATCATTTCCTAGAACATTATTTGAATGATTTTAATTATATATAATCAACATTTCCTAAACAATTATTTGAATGGATTTAATTATCCATTGCATAAATATTGTTAGTTTTGGAAGGCATCACTATGAAAAAAGAAATATATAAACAAAGAAATTGAACAATAAAATATAAACTACACTATTAGATTGTGTATAACTAACTGGGATTAGATGAACATCAAAAATTAATAATAAAAAACAAAAACAATTAATGTTGAAAACAAAGTCAACTTAATCATTTAAAATCAAGAGTATGCTTTGTATAAAAGAGACAGAGAATACGAATTACATATTACCATATATGTAAATTTACGAATGAAACAAAGAATACGAGTTGCATATTACCTTGAAGAAATAAAAAAGCATATTACCTTGAAGATAAAACAATGAACATTTGAATGAAGCTTTCAATTTCATTATGCAGTACCGTGTTTTGATCTTCATTGTTGTTTGATCGGAATAGAGTTGGGTGAGAGATGGTTTGGTTTTGGTTAGGGTATTTGTGTTTGCGGTGGTGGTGGTGGTGTTGCAATAGTGCGACGTAGGAGATGCGGCGGAGGAGTAGGGTTGAGGGGGATTTGGGGGTGTGGATGGAGGAGGCAATGAATTGCAGAGAATGCCTTACGGCCATCAACGGGTGTTATAATTAAGAAGAAGACCTTAGAGTCATGTAAACCTAATATAATTAACATAACTAGTCCTTAAAATGTAAAATGACCAAAGTACTCTTACATTTAACTGTAAAAACTGACAGAGTTATTGTCCGGGATCAAAACCGTTACAAAAATAAAGCCACAGGGCATAATATGATCAAAGATTCCCGTTTTGAACTGAAATAGTTAAAATTGTTAAACCACAGGGACCAAAATTGAAATTTCCTCTTCTACTTATAACCACTTACGATTATCTCTTATAATATAAGACACACACTTATAATCCTACTAAGGGGCTGTTTGATAAAACTGACTGGGTAAGATCTGACTGAGTCTGAAGCTGACCCAGTAAGAAGTTCTGACTGAGTCTGCATCTGACTGAAACTTGGCTGTTTGATTTTGTGTCTGACTGACTCTGCTGAATGAAAAAAATAACCTCTATATACACTTCTGTTAAATTTCTCTGTTAAATTTCTCTGTTATTATTATTATTATTATTATTTTTTTTTTTATTTTTATTTTTTTTATCTCTCTACAAGTAGGGTACAAATTATAAACCCACCCTCACAAGTCACAGCAGTGTAAAGTCTCTTCTAACCCTAACTCTCTGCAACAACAATGGTGAAAGTAGCAGCAGCAAAGAAGCAAAACCCCACCAAAAAACCAGAAACCACCACCAACAAGAAGAAGATCGCAAAGACAACGAAGAAGAAACCCTAACCCAAAAACCCATCTCAAACCCACCTGCAAATCAACCCATCGATGCATCCTCCGACTCCGACGGAGACGACAACTCACCGGAACACATCCAAAAGCTCATCGAACCCTACACCAAAGACCAATTGATCGAATTCATTGTCAACGTCGTTGTTATAGGGTGGATCGGCCGGCTGCGCAAATGGTCAGCATGTATTTTTTTCAGGTCCGGGTCAGCTGCAAAGGACCCGGTCAGCAGCTACCGTTTGCATATCAAACGGGCTGACCCGCTGACCGAGTCAGCCAGTCAGCCGGGTCAGCCGGGTCAGCCCAAATCAAACAGCCCCTAAGTACTGTCTATGGGCTTTAGAAATGATAGCATATTAGTTCTCATGATTTGGGCCTTTGGAGTGGTTGATTCTTGATAGCTTAACTGATGTGGAAGGAAAAGTGTAACCTAATTTGGGCTTATAATCTACGTACATGAATGTTAATATGTTATAATGTGATTATGGTTATTTGATAACTATAAAATATATTTGATTTTTAACTTAGTAATTTTAGTGATAAAATTATATGTTAGCTATTAAATAAATTATCATGATGATGTTTATTTGATAACTATTAGCTAGTTATTTTTAGATAATTGATTTTACAAAGGGGTCTACTAAAGAGACTCCCAGAAGGATATCTGGACGCCCTCTTTACGGGCCGTAAGGCCCTTCACGGGCCGTTATGACTGTCGGGCAATCAAATCAGTCATTCAAAAACGTAACGGCCCGTGAAGGTGTTCACGGTGTTAATTTTTCACGGCCCGTTAAGCGTTTCACGGCCCGTGATTGCCTACAAATACGGGCTGTGAGACCCTTCACGGACGTTAACCTTTAAAATGATATTTCTCTTCATACGGATCCAGCCCATAGAACAGACAGCTCTTAATAAGCCCAAACTCGTCATAGGGGTATTTTTTAGGATCTCGATAATTTCCAAAGTTAAAATGATATTTCTCTTCATACGGATTCAACCCATAGAACAGACAGCTCTTAATAAGCACAAACTCGTCATAAAGATATTATGACAACAGCTCAAGAACGATATCGGGAGACTTTTGGAATTTCTTTTAACCATTTTGCGGCTTGGATCTTTTATAAAGATCAAGAAGATTAAAAATTATGTGTTTTTTTATTGTGTGATAATAACGATTTATCGTTTTTAATAAAGTGTACTAATAAACGTTTATGTTTTAATAAAATATTTCATTACTGTTCTATATTATACGTCTAGAATACAGTTCGTCTGCCATAAATCTTCAGAATCTAAAGCAAGCATCCTGTAAGCTAACCTCTTGCCACTCTAAAGATCTATTTTGAACCAACCTACGCAATAACATAAAAATTACAACTCCCGAATCTCGACCAATGCACGCAAATCGAGAAAAATAAATTCTCAGAAGGACTACTACGGCCCGTGAGAGAACTCACGGGCCGTTATGGCACTTGTTCACGGGCCGTGATGTTAGACGCTTACGGGCCGTGATGTGTTTCACAGCCCGTGAGTGGATAAAGCTGCGAAATTTAAATTTCGAACACCTTACGGCCCGTAAGGCCCTTCACGGGCCGTGAAAGAAATCAAAGGACGTCCAGATAACACCTGACAGGATATTCAATTAGCTTGGTCCTTTTACAAATAGTGTTGTGTTTCAGATGATCAATTATTTGAACTTTGACTAATATACATGTTTTGATAACTAATGTTTCAAGTCTTTTATATTTGTATAAATAATTCGTCTTTATTTTTTATTAATTATTATGTATTTGTATAAATAATTCATTTTTATTTTTGATTAATTATTATGTCACTCAATTCTAAACCAGCCCAACTAATCCGACCTGTGAACAAATAGAGTGGCCGAGTATTGATTCAACTCCACTTTGTTCATAACATCTTTTCTCTATGCTTTCGATTTTCTAATGCGCCCTCAACACCTCCGTCAATTTTCTAACTTTTCTTAACCAGTTCTCAATGTCTCCTTCCTTTCCGGATTCAAAAACCATTCTAAAACCAAATTTGATGGTATTAACTAGAGGTGCACATAGGAACCGGGTACCCCACCCGACCCGGAAACCCAACCGTTGTAAGAATTCTACCAACAACGAAAAACCAAGAGATTTGGTGCAATTACGACTTATGCGAAATGTCGAATAGTCAAAATAAAGCTCGATGCAAGGCTTGTGGTTCGTTTTTCAAGTCGGATTCAAACTCCACTTTGAGAAACTATATGACCAAATGGTGCAAGGCTTTGAAAAGTACGCCGAGAAAAGACCAAACATCAATCGAAAACGATGGTGGTATATGAAACTTCGACGTAGATATGGTTCGAGATAGAAGGACAAAGTTTGTAATTCAAGAAGGATTACCGTTCGATCACTATGTTTTCAACAATAGTGGCGCATATGAAAGAAAAATTTAAAAAATATTTAACCGAACTACCGTTCGTTTTTACGTGTTTCGCTGCACTAGACCCGTTTAAATGTTTCGGTGGTGGAAGCTTTACTTGATGAGATAACTTATGATTTAGATTTACATGAACAAGACCCATTTTTTGCGGTTAATGCAAAAGAACAATTTAACGAGTATCTTAAAAAATTGTTTAATGTTTATTTTAAAAAATATGGTATAAAATCAAACATCCACCAATCATTGACCGTAATGAAATCGAGTTTGTTGAGCTCAAGTAGAGACCCGATACTTAATTTATATAATACTTTGAGAAATTAAAACAGTAAACAGCAAAGGGGTAACACCCCAAGTAGCGAGCTCGGAGGTATATCGGAATCGATTTTTTATCTACTATGGCTCCCAAGGAATTTCTATCGTTTGATATTCTGACATTGTGAAAAGGAAAGAAATCACAATTTCCAATCCTAGCCGCTATGACCCGTGATTTATTAACCGTCCAAGCTTTCACGGTAGCTTCGGAGTCTGCATTTTCTGTTAGTGACAGGGTTTTATCGATAATAATAAAGCTAACTCCAACAGCGGTAGAGATGTGTATTTGTTTAAAAGATCAATTAGATGCGGCCGAACGAAGACAAGATAAATCAAACCTTGGAGAAGAAATACCAATTGAAGAAGAAATACACGAACAAGAAGTACAAACTGGACGATCATCACCGTTATCTGACGAAGAACTCGCTTATGATTTGTCTCAACGCATTGACACACAAATTGACAAAGACGATTAAATTTAAAAAAATTGTATTCGCAAGATATATCTATTGTTTTGCTTAAAAATATATATAAGTGTTTATTTTTAAGTTTATTTTTAATGTAATTTTTAAAGAAACACCACTCAATAAAAATATATTTGTAGTTGTTTCAATTAATCTACTTTTAATTAAATTGTATAATTTAAATATTATTTATTATAATTAAAAAATAGGTTTTTTTAAACCGGTTTTTAAACCTGAATCGGTTTGGAACTGCCCCGGACCGGTTCTAACCGGGTTGGGTTTTATTGGTTCAAAACCGGTTCCGGACCCAACCCGGTTCTTGGTCAAAACCGGTTCCGGATTCGTTGACCTGAAACCGGTACGGTTCGAACCCGAACCAGTTCAGACAGAAAAACCGGTTTGTGCACCACTAGTATTAACTAATCAGTCTTTGTAGATGATTGTAAATGAAGAAATAACCACACAACCCACAGTTGCCAAAAACACCATACTCATCTAAAGACCAGTATTAACAAAACAAAGTATACCAGAAGTCGATTCGCAAATGAAAGTTGGTTGATGACAAGTTTTCAAATGGGTTGTTTGATAACCTATTAATGGTTATTAAGTGACTACTTTTTAATGGTTCATAACCTCTTAACCATTCAGTATTAAAGTTACCTTATAACCATTAAAAGGCTATGCACCATAAGGGATAGCCTTTTAGTAACTATTAAAAGGCTATCAAACAACCCCAAAGATAGTATAAAGAAGTCATGATTCATAAGTAAAGTTGAATTTCCTTTAAAAATCCAAGGCTTTCAAACCACAGGCAGCAAGTGGGAGTGATTACATAGATATAATTATATAACAACCTAAAATATATTCCTTAAAGCATCATTTGCAGTCAAATCTATCAAGTAACATATGTCATTAAACATCAATCAGTAATCACTTGGGACTCTTATCCCATAATGTTCTGCCAAACTTTTAACATCTTTTTTTGCATTTTCAATTAGCTCATACTTCTTGTGATTCACTTTTAATGTCTCGCTCTGCTGATTATGCAGCTTCTCTTCTTCTGCAATTTGTTGCTGCAAGATGAACAAATTTCATTAAATTCACATTTATGTCATACAAAGTGTCCCTACAGCTAACGCCAATCGGGCAAGCCCCCATCAACATGAGTGAATCAAAATCATTGTTATCACACAATTTACGGAATTTCTCAGATCAATTCATATACCTGGTCAATATATGGTAACTATTCATGTTTCACAACAACAAGATACATACCAAGTAACATCGCTGATCTCACTCATAGCAAAGATATTGGTAGAGTCAGAGAAATATTAATTAGCATTACCTCCATCAGATATGCAGCCTCAGCAGCATGTTTTTTTGTCAGATTCTTGATCTTCTTGGCCACCTCATAGTTCCGATGACTTGAATTCATCCAATAGCATACTATCTTCCTCTTATGCTTCCTAGGACGGCCATCAAACATTTCAATTTGTGCTTTCTGGGCTCTCACAGGCCTCGGCATCCCAGCTATCATTAGTGGAGAATCATGCATCTCACGTATGATTTCTTCAGCCTGTTTTACAGATTTCATTTCCACCAAAGCAGCATAAACATTGCTAGACGTGAAAAAATTGGGAATAAACTGAACTTCGGTCACATTCCCAAACTGATTCAATGCATTTTCCAAAACAGGTTTAGTAACATGCGGCGATAGGTTGTCAATGTAAATCGTCCTTTTCACCTTCTCTTCAAATGCAGCATACGTTTCCTCAGCTGATTGTTCCATTATCAATGAAAATGCCAAATTGTATCTAATGTAGAAGAAAATACAGTACAAAATTATTTAAATTTAAACAAAAAAACAACATCATAACTAATCAAGTCCTAAAGATATAACAAGTCACCTATCAGTTATCACCTGCATTGCATGAAGAAAGAAAATAACAGATAATTCATCATATCTAGTTACGATTTTCATTGCTACCTTACATTATCAACTCTGTTCATTACAATAATATTATTCAAACAGGTAGGGCTGCAAACGAACCGAACGAACACGAACAAGACCTTGTTCGTGTTCGTTCGTTTAACATTTTACACGTTCATGAACTGTTCGTGAACATATTAACGAACAGGATTTGGTGTTCGTGTTCGTTTGTTAACAAAACCTGTATGTTCGCGTTCGTTTGTGTTCGTTCGACAATGGATATGTAACGGACACAAATGGACACAAACGAACATTTATGAACACAAATGAACACTAACGAACACTAACGAACACAAACGAACACTAACGAACACAAACGAACACAAACGAACACAAACGAAGGAAAAAAACTTAATGAACTAAAAGTAATCATTTAACCATAAAAAATTAACAATGCTTACTGCTATGATCAATTTCTCCCCCAAAATCAACATCTTAAAAAAATTTGAAGGTGGGGAATTAGGCAAAGACCGTAGCTTCAATAACATGAATCAATGAAGGAAAAAAACTTATGATTTAAGATATTCTACAACTCACTTATGTGAGTAATCATCGGTTATCACAACATAAATAATTATAACCCCAGATCTGAAGTATTAGTTCATGAAGAAGAATAGATGAGAAACGTATATGAGAACTCTACATACCGGACGAATCACAACTAGAGGTTGACGGAAGCAGCGATGGTGGTCCGACGGAAGAAGCGGCGGAGGTTGACGGAAGCAGCGGTGGTGGTTCGATAGAGGTGGCGGAAGCAGTGGCGGAAGTAGCGACCGAGAAAGAAAGATATACGGTGCCCTAATTTTGATCTGATACTTCAAGTCTATTTGGAAGAGAAAATTCAAGTCAGTTATATTATAAATTTATATTATAAAGAATTTAAGTTTTGAAAATTACAGGTAATTAAAAATATATAAAAACTTTAACTACAGAACGAACATAAACGAACATAACCGAACGAACATAAACGAACATAAACGAACGAACGTTAACGAACATATTACCGAACGTTCATGAACATAAATGAACGAACAAGTCCTTTGTTCGTGTTCGTTCATTTAGCTAAACGAACGGAATTTTTTTGTTCATGTTAGTTCATTTAATAAATGAACAAACATAAACGAACTTCCCGCCGAACGGTTCACGAACTGTTCGCTGAACGTTCAGTTCGTTTGCAGCCCTACAAACAGGTATACATTAATCTTCACACCACTTTTGTCTCCAGAAGCTGAATATAAAGTTACCCCTTTCAGCAAGAAACCTAATTAAACCTGACAGGGTTGTAAAAATCGGCCCCTAGTACCCATTAATTGCTAATCAGTCATCCACCGATTCGATTTAGCTAATCGCCTAGTTAATCAGTCAAAGGTCAAAATCGGTTGAAATCGGCCAAAATTCAAAAAAAGTTGGTCAATATTAGTCAGAATTTATCACATTTAGACGAAATCAGCCAAAAATTAAAGAAAATCGGTCAAAATTTGGTAAAAATTTGTCAAATATGAAAATTTATATGTATAATTTTGAAAAATATTGTATATATATTTATAAATTTGAAAGTTAACATATAATATTCAACCCGATTAATTCTGATTAACCCCGATTAATCGTTACCAGCACCCCACTGCCCGACTACGCCTGGCAATTTTTACAACCATGCCTGACTGTAACAATCTTAACCCAAAAATTAAAGTTGACGCTCCCAAACTTCTATCAGAAAAACGAAACAATATGCCCAAATCTACATGTCACAGCCTTTAATCATGGCAATATAGAACACAGCTAAGCCCTAATCGTAAAACGAAGATCGTTCATCATCTCGTGCATACTTCCACTTGAATTTCCCTTCGGTTAATTTAGAAAAACGCATGAGCACCGAAAATACTACGAATGAGTGTTACGATTGTTGGAAAACATTCAATCAATCGAAATTGAAACCAAAACCCTAGCCCTAGATAACATCAAACGAAATCACGGAACAAATGAAATGATTTAACCACAAAATGGTGTTAGATTCAATGAAAACTGTACCGTTGTGAGTTCCGATGATCGGTGGTGGTGTGGCGTCAGCAGCCCCTACGCCGCCGTGGGTTTCCGACGAGATGATTGAGAAATGTTTCAATCACCTGAGTAAACTGTCGTGATGAACCGTTTGAAATTTTTTTTCTGATTGATATTTTGGGTGAATTTAAAGCTCTAGAAATTTCAGCCCATTATATTGGGCCAACGATACTGGACATCTTAACCTCTGTTTGGGTAGAAATGGACAAAAAGGAACCGGTTCGGAAACCGAAATGGTAACCCGATCCGACCTGACCTGATTTACAAATCGGTTTCACTCCACTCCGGTTCCATTCCAATCCAATCGGATCGGAGGGTTGAAAACAGTTTTTCATCATATCTGGTGAAGCGGTTTAAACCTGGTAAAACCCAAGCTGAACCGGTTTCAACCTGGTTTCCCCCATCCAACTTGATTTAAACCCGGTCTTCCTTCTCATCCAAACTGGTTTGTTCATAAAAAAACCGTTTAACTTTTTGTTGACTCAACCCAAACCGGTTTCAAGCGTATTTGTACACCTCTAATTTTGAGTGGTACTAGAAAAACGTACCATATATCTCGCGAACTAGGATTTTTTTTGAAAATGGCATTTTTTGAGAGAGAGTTGAGAATAGGGGAATTTCTTGTTCAAATTTGACAATTGGGGTACCCGCCCTTGGCAAGGGCGGGTTCTTGCGCCAAGATTTCATGACTTTTGTCTTCTTCCTAGAACTCGCCCTGTCATGGGCGAGTTCTCACTAATGTGATTTTTTATTATTTTATCTAGCTATCTATGTTTTTATTTTCTATAAAATTTTTGCTTTGTGAACCCTTTGATGAAAATATCATGTATGTTCATATATTTAAAGTTAGTATAATAATTTTGCTTTGGTTATTTTAGGTTTATTCTTTTAAGTTTTTTTTCTTTTAAGAAATGTTTGTATGGAATTAGTTTATTATTTATTAATTTAGTTTACTAGTTCTGGTTTATTCTTCATAAATTAAATTACTGAGTTTTAAATTTAAACTATTTTTACCCATCGTACGTTGTGGTGGCATTAGATATGACATGATAAACTATAGTTTATAATTGACACAACTCATTCCAAAATGATGAGCTCTATAAAATGATATATGAAAATGGTTTACAAAAGAATGTATTTACTTAGCAGTGTATATGAAAAACGTTTAAATTATAATCTATATTTGTCTTAGTAATTATCTTTTTTTTTCTTAAAAAGTTTGTAAAACAATGTACTGTTTCAGAACTAGTAAACTAAATTAATAAATCATCAATTAATTCAATACTATTTTTTTTTAAAACTAAACAAACATTAAATAATAAACCTAAAATAACCAAAGCAAAACTATCTTACGAATTTTAAATACAGAAGCATACATGCATGACATATTCATTGAATGGTTCACAAAACAAAAAAAGTTAAAAAATAAAAGATTAAAAATAAAAAAAGACAGATAGATAAAATAATAAAAAATATTACATTGGTGAGAACTCGCCCATGGCAGGGGCGAGTTCTGGGAGGTTCAAGGACCAGCTCTTGGCAAGGGCGGATAACCCAATTGTTAAAGTCGAACAAGAAAAACCCTTATCGTCAATTCTATCACTCAAAAAGTACCATTTTTTAAAAAAATTCCGCGAACTAAAGGTTGTAAATCTTTCTTGTGAGATGTATATCTAGACTTATGTAATAATCTTTCAACATTTCAAACCATAAAATCCAAACTTCCATGGGCTAGATACATTACGTTTAGTCGTTTATATATGCATATCTATGCTCTATCTACATTATACGTACATAAACTAGGTTAGTATCTTATTACACGAGTTAAATAAATAAAATATTAAATAGTTATTAATAAAAATTAATGAGTTATAAAACGATCTTTTGATATAAAATATGATTTAGATTATGTACGAATGATAAAAAAACGAAATCAAATTTTTTAAACTTTTGTTTCATTTTGTTTTGTTTTTTTCTGAAAAAGTTAGTTTTTAAACAAATTATTTAAAAACAAACCATTTCTACAAAGTGTCATTTTTAATAATTTCTTTATTATGACTTTTAAATTTAATTATTTTTGTTTCATAAGAATTTTAGTTTTTAAAAGCCACAAGTTTTAATTGGGTTTTTATAAAAATTTTATATTTTTTTAAATTCTTATTTTATAAAAAATTATTTTTTTACAAATTGCATTTGTCAAAAGATCTCTTCTTTTAATTTAATAAAAAAATATTTTTAATATAAAAATAATTAAATAATATCATTTGTAGTTAATATGATGTTTATTAGAAGAGAGAAAAAAAAATTAAAAGCTCTAAAATTGTGACAAATGACCTACAAAAACCTTGTTTTATTAATATAGATAGATGAGATTTCAAGAATGTACTTACTTCTTTTAAGGATAACAATATAATTATTTGCACGACCAGTGCTAAGGATTTAGAGGCCTAGGGCGAGCTAGTTAATGGGTCCTGTTAAAGAATGATAAATTGTTTGTGTGTGATGAACTAACTAAATGTGTTAAATGATTTGACTCAAATTATATTTGGGTAAAATGTGCTAGTTTAGAGTGTGTAGTACTATGTTATGGATCAATTATACATATGATGTTTTTTCAAAAAAGATATATATATACACATATAAAAGTAAATTATAAATTTTATCATTTACCTAGAATTATGGGTCTTATCCTTAAACTTTGATAAGTACACTTAGTTTTCTTTATTTAAAACTTATCACACTTTATGTTCTTTGTACTAATAAAAGTTAATTTTTTCACTTAGTTTTTTATAAAAGACTATTTTACATTTACCCCTTAAAAGACGAAATCTGCAATTTTCACTAATCTTTTATTTTTTTTTCCTTTTTATTTTATTTTATTGTATTTATTTTACTTCTCTTTATTTTTTTTGTCTTTTCTAACTACTTTTATTTATAAACTTATTTTATTAGTGGTCACTTTTGCCCTTAACCCTTAAAATGACGAAATGTGTTATTATTAATCTTTTATTATTTTTTTCTTTATTTTTTTAATTTTATTTTCTTTACTTTTATTTATTTTTAGACCCTTTTGTTTAAAAAATAATCATAAATATTAGTAAAAATTTAGTTTTATTTTTTTTAGAGTAAATTACAAATTTTTTCGTTTAAGTACGTTTAAAATTATAGATCCTGTCCTTAAACTTTCATAATTACACTAAACATCCTTTATTTGAAAACTTATCACAGTTTATGTCATTTCAACTAACAAAAGTTAACTTTTTTTTGTTAGTTTTATGTAAATGATCATTTTACCCTTATTACTTAAAGGTTGAAATCTAGCAATTTTTCACTACTCTTTTATTTGTTTATGTTTTATTTTATTTACTTTATTTTTAATACACTTTTTATTTTATAATCTTAAATATAATTACTTAATTATTTTTAATTTTGTTATAAAATATACTTTTATTAATAGTTTTTAATTTATAATATATAGTTTTTTGTTTTTAAAATTTATTTATCTACTTTTCTAATTATACAAATACAAATTAGTGGGTTAAAAATATATTTTTTATGTTATATAATTTAAACTAGTAATCGGTTTATTTGACCGTCGCTTTTTTATTACCATTTTGGTTTAAAAAAGTTTTAAAAATAGTTTGGCTTATGGTATAAAGATTTTAATACCATTTTGGTATAAAATTTTCAATTGTGTTAAATAGTTTGGCTTATAGTATAAAGATTTTAATACCATTTGGGTATAAAATTTTCAAATAGTTTGGGTTGTGGTTTATATTAAAAACCTATTATAAAATGAAATAATTTTTTTAAATTATTTGTTTTCATTTCTTTGATTAGAATTATTACTTTTATCATTTTAAAACTATTTTAGTTATTTTATTTTATATACTTACTTTTTACTTACTCTTTTCTCATTCGTTTATGATTTGCTTATGTTTTTATTCCTCCAAGAATTGTTGATCATTTTGCAAACACTATTTAACTTTTTTTAGAAACTTCATGTAGTCTCTTTTAACTTCTGCAAGCGAAATAATTTTTTTATTAAAATTTGTTTTAAATATCACGATCAATATTATGATCAATTTTTTTATTTATCTATTAAAAAATTTTGTTCACTCTTTCACACGATTGAAGTACTTTTATTTCCATTGCTTAAGTTTTGGATGCTAATTTTATTCAACAATCGTTAGTTTGGAGTTATGATTTTGTGATATTATCTTTAAGTATGCTATCATTTTAACTAAAAATAAAATTAAACAATTCATTCTTAAATTACACAAACTAAGAATTAAACGTACTAAAAACTAAAATTACTTTAAAAAATCAAATAACACAAATAAAGAATTAATCAGGTGATTGTAGATGTTAATTTTTTGGTAAATCTAATTTTTTGGTAAATTCAGGGCTCCAATTAACATCTTTATATGTTAATTCATCTTTAATGGATCAAAATGAGTACTATAAACGTGATTAGAAAATATTATCACATTGATATGCCATTTAGGGTTTTTAAAAAAATTAAAGATGAATGAGATGAATAATACATTATGGTATCCAGTTGATTTTTTTTAAAATATAGTTGTTAGAAAGCTAGATGTTAAAAAACTAACTTTAAATTAATTAAAACTATTTAATTAGAGTTAAAATAGTTTAATAAAATACTGGTATTTTATGTGTTACATATAATATATATATATAATGAAAAATATATACTAAAAATAAATAAATTAAATAATATATTATATAAACAAATAAGCTAAATAATCAATTAATAAAAATAATAAAAGAGAAAAATGAATAGAATTGAAAAATAAAAAGAAACTTTAACACTTACGAAGTAGTCCTTTATGAATTAAATGATAATAATGCCCTTGACTTAACAAAATTATTAAACACCAGTTAGTAAGGACGTATTACGTAAGAACGTTTTGTAAAAAAGAACATTAAGTGAAAGTCATTTTTCGAACATAATTTTCACCAAACATAAAGACACGTTTCACAATTTTCACCAAAGATAAATGATGAAATTTATAATTTAGTCTTTAATTTATAAAATGTAATTTTATTTATAAAATTTTATTTTCTTATAATTTTTTTCATTTGTTTAATTTGTTCATTACCTTTGTAATAAAACTAAGGGAAATTAGACAACTAGATTTTTAACTTTTTTGATACAAGAATTTTTAGTTTTTTCAAGTTATTTGTTTAGGGTTTATATTTGAAACCAGTTGGAGAAAGTAAGATTTTGGTTTATGATATGAATTTTTAATTTTTCATATTCAATCAAATGGTTTTTTAAATATTAATATAGTATGATGGCGCGTAACTTTAATTTAAAATAAAATATACTAAAAGGTTACTAAAAAACTACTCGGAGTTTTTAAATAAACAATCATTCAAAAATTATTTTATTGAATGCACTTTCATTCATTGTTTTATTTTAACTGTTAATAATGATTTTTTATCAATGGAAATCAAAACCAAACCACTTAAAATTAAAACGAAACCGAACCAAACAATACTAAGGGTTTGCTTTGGTTTGGTTTTAAGATTAAGTTTATTGTATATTTTTTCAGTAAAAACACTTAAATACTCCATATACTAATCAACGTTTAATTATACATATAGCTCAACTTAGAATAATTATAACCATATACAAAAATCATACGGTCTCTAATAGGTTTATAATATAAATCATAAGTCAAAATGTTTAAAATAGTTGAAAATTCTTATACCAAAAAAGTAATAAAAAAACGATGATGATACAAAAGCGATTACTAGGTTAAATTTTCTAACATAAAGAATATATTTTAAGCTCTCCATCTTGTTCTCGTATGATTAGAAAGGCAGATAACTAATTTTTAAAATAAAAAATATAATAAATTAAAAACCTATAGATAAAAGTATATTTTATAAAAAAAGATTAAAATAATTAAGTAATAGTATTTTAGATGAGTTTATAAAAAAAGTGATTAAAAAAGATAAAGTAAATAAAATAAAAATAAAATGGAAAAAGTAAAAGATTAAGGAAAATTGCAGATTTCCTCCTTTAAGGGATAATGACAAAGTGGTACATTCACACAAAACTAACTGAAAAAGTTAACGTCAGTTAGTAAAAAGGACATAAAGCGTGATAAATTTTTAAATAAAAGACGCTCAGTGTAATTATAAAAGTTTAAGGACAAGATCCATAATTTTAAACATAATTAAAGGACAAAATTTATAATTTATTCTACATATAATATATATATATATATATATATATATATATATATATATATATATATCTACTATATTAATATGCATTTGAGATGGGCAAAAAAAGTCTTTTCACACAAAACTCTTAAATTTAAGAGTTGTACAATCATTTAAGCACAAGTTACAAGTATTAATCCCAAAGAGATGTTTTCAAAATTCAAATACACCCCCAGATCTCAAACTCTTTTCTCCCTGGTGACGGATTTGGCATACCCGGACACTTCTAACCTTCTTGTCTTCATCTTCATGCCTCATGAAAATTGAATACACCCCGAATTCCTCAAAATCCACACTCAAATCATTCTTTTACATCACATTTCTTCAACTTCTACAACATTTGTTGCTTCTTGTTTGCTCAAATGCAGGATGTATATTCAATCACAAGCGGTGGTGGTGGTGGTCGGAGCTTGTTCGGCGGTAGCGGCGGAGATCGGCGGTTGAGACACCATAACCACCATCAAGGTAACGGTCCACAGACGTTTAAATGCCCCCGTTGTGAGTCATTGAACACCAAATTTGTTACTACAACAACTACAACCTCTCTCAGCCACGTTACTTCTGCAAAAGCTGTCGGAGATACTGGACTAAAGGCGGAGTCCTCCGTAACGTCCCTGTCGGCGGTGGTTGCCGGAAGAAGAAGCGATCGAAACCTAAAGCGAGTTGCAAAAACCCTAAATCATTAAATTCACATTATTCGAGTAGCGACAGCGATAGTAGCCTCACCGCCACCACCACCACCACCACGACAGCGAATATGACGGCAACCGCACCGCTCGCCGCCGCTGAGGCGTCATCAGGTGTGAATTCGATGAAATCCGTACCATCGGTGCTTTATCGAAACCCTAGCCTAAATCCACCGCTACCGGACCACTTATCCACCGGAAACGATATATTTCCGTAGATCGACGCGTTAACGAGCTTGATAGCCTCATCGTCGGCTTACTTGCTGGTGGAATTCGACGTCTCCGCCGGAGTTTCGCCGTTCCGGTTGCATCAAGCCGGACGCATTGCAGATCACAGCGTCGGAGATGATTTGCAGGTTTAGGAAACGAGTACCTTAGGTTTCATGGATGTTCATACGCCACCGACTGAATTCTCTGGCTTGCCGGAGAAGACGACCGACGGTGGATTCTGTACGGTGGATTGGAGTAGTTGTACGGATCAACCATTGTTTGATTAACAGGTACCATTGATCAATCATACTGGAATCAAACTCACTGGGATCAATGACGATGATGATCATCATCATCATTATAATCATGAGGTTAATTACCTTTGTTAACAGCTCCACTTATACTTTTTGTTTCCAAATGAATTTGTTATTCATTCTATGCATTAAATATTTTGATGAGTTAAAAGTTATATACTTTAGAAGCATGACAGGTTGAGTTCCACCTGAAGTGCAACCTTCACAGTATAGAGCACACATGTAAGTTTCTTTTGTAGTGACTCTTTTGATTGTTAATGCAAGTGGGTTTAGGCTAATATTCTATTATGCCCTTCTAATTTTCATTGCCATATTATCATTTAAATATAGTTTTTTTATGAACACAAATATAATTGAATCAATCAAATATTTCTTTAGATAATATTTGTAGGGTTTTGGTAATAGATAAAACTGTATTTATGTGTATTCTTTAAGATTGTAAATTAAGTTCTGGTATAAAAGAGGGCTGTAAAACCCTTTTATATTCTCCTTCTAGAATTAGATAAAGAACTAATATGCTAAATTTGTTTTGACTAGATGTATAAATTAAACTCTTTTTATCATATAGTGAGAAAATGTAACAAATATCGTGATTGATTTTGAATGTATATCTTTTGAAGCTTTGATTTTGGATGTATAGGCATATGAAGCTTTGAGCCTTTGATCTTGTATGTACTATGTAAATGAATCTGATTTTTGTTTTTTTGGTGCTAAACTTGTAATAAAAATTCTTACTGTTATGCATTTTAAGAACACTAGGTTTGAATGTAGAATCAAAATAAAACCGAAGGCAATTGTATATATTTAATTTGACCCGTTTACTTATTAATGGGTCAATTCAGATATGATATATGTCCAAGTGGTAAAACAAAGAATGTAGAATAGAGATTAGTCAAATGATTAAAACAATATGAGTTTACCCCAAGTGCACCAGAAATAATTTGGATCCAAGGTTGAACCGCTTAAATGTTGTTCCTTTAATGGTGTTAGGGTGATATAAAGTTTATTACTACTGTTATGGGCCAGAAGTTAGAACTAAGGAAATAAAAATCTTGAAAAGGCATGCATTGAAGTCGATAGCTTGCTAGGTCTGGCTGTAAAGTAACTGTTTACATAAACGTGTTTGGATGTTCGACTCCATATCATAATTTATAGATTATGGATTGGGGGAGGGGCAACTTTTGAGTTTATCCAAAGTTTCCTTTTTTTCAATTTAAGTGAGTTATGGTTTTTGTGGTGTGCAGTGAAAGAAGACGAAGGGAAGGCCCTGTTAGCTTTTTAGGAGAATATCAAAGAAGGTTGGTCATATTTTATGCTAAAAAGGTTATATTTATTTATTTTAAGTGCAATTTGTTGTTTATGATTGGCTTATTTATGCTAATATGGTGGAGTATTATTTTGGGTTAAACCAATGATCTTATGGTGATTCATCTTTTGATAAAAAAGGTTCAGGGGTGAATGACTCAGTCTTTTCAACGGTAAATTCACATAAAGATTTCATTATTTAATGCCAACATACCTTTAACATATGATGATCTTTGGCTCAAAAGGTAACTATCCTCAATTTGTAGTTATATGCTTAAAAGTTTCGAATAATTTTGGGGTGTTTATTCATAAGAAGTCAACGATCAAAATTGATGTGATGATAATTTGTTTCCAGATTAAAGGGTCAAACCGGCTTAAATGATAGTGAACCAAGTGTTCTTCTTATTGATAGTGAACCAAGTGAACCGACTTAAATCATGATTGTTTTTTCATAATGGTGTTATGTTGATGAAGCTTTTTCTTATGATTGTACAACTAAAATCATCTAAACTTCATAACTGTTATATCTATATGTGTATCTATGTGCAATAGTTTCAGATTTTGCTAACTGTGGTTAGGTTTGGATGCTATCTATAATCAAGGTCATAGATTCATAGTCATGTTTACTGAAGGAACACTCTGAAAATCAAGCTAAGAGCTTCTGCAAAGGAGACAAAGGTTAGGGGAACATTTATTTATAGATTAATTTGCAAAGTGTTGAAGTTCTGTGGTTTTAATTTTGAAGTTAGAGAGAGGCAAATAGAAGACCAATGCCAGAATACATTGAGAAAGTACAAAAAGATGTTAGTGTACCTGAGTATGATTGATCAAGATGTTAGTGTACCTGTTGGATCATGATAAGGCTGGTGCAACCAAATTCACTTCATAGTCATCTTTTGGCACTACATTCAAAGGCTTCCGAAGCTGAGCAAGAGATCTTCCGAAAGTCTGAAGAACAGCTGAAGATATCTACTAAAGGCAAAAGCTGAAGTCAACTGCTGAAGACAACAGCTGAAGCCAACAACTGAAGACTATCTTCCGAAGACAAAGTCTGAAAGCTTCCGAAGACAAAGTCTGATGAAAGAGCTGAAGACAAAGTCTGAAAGCTTCCGAAGACAAAGTCTGATGAAAGAGCTGAAGACAAAGTCTGAAAGCTTCCGAAGACAAAGTCTGCTTCCGAAGACAAAGAAGACTCCAAGCCTCGGAAGAAGCAGTCTTCCGAAGTATAAGTGCCTTCGGAAGAAGTTATTCTTCCGAAGCACTTTATCCTTCGGAAGACATTGCTATGTCCAGCAGATAGAAGTATGGTCCCTGACAGTCCGCTGCAGACCTCTAATACAGCATGGCATCTTCCTAAAGAGCCATGTTGTTGACCATACTTTATTCTACTGTTCACCTTTTTGTGTTAGTACATGTTACCAACTTTAGTTGGTGACAAAAGGTAAGTCAGGGACATGTCCTGACTACCAACTTTCAGACAAAATGTCTGAAAGACCTCACCTAGAGTCTTGTAGTATAGATGTAAGGTTAGAGGTGTCCAGCTGGTATCAAAGTATATCCGGCTGTAGGTAGTATTATATATATCTTCTCCCTGTAACTCTTTATGTAAGTGATTTGAGTCCAAGTGTCTTGTAATCCTTTGAGTTGAGAAGCAATATATAAAAGTAACTTGAAAATTTATCTGCTGTTAGATTTTCTTACTGCTTGTTACTTGTTATATTGTGATCAACTCTTCATAGACTGCTTGCCGAGTGTTGATTCACAGTGAGTTGAGAGAAAGACCACCCGAAATCCGATCCTGCAATTGGTATCAGAGCTCCAGGCTCTTGATTGTGAGATCTTACCATCCTAATCAACCTGTTTTTCACTCCTCACCACAATCCACTCACTCAAATGGCTACTCTCTCCAAGGCTGATATGGAAACTGGTACCTTGACCAAGTCCCTATGATCACCCCTGAAGACTTTGACACATGGTGTATCAGGATGGAAGGCTTCATCAAGTGTCAAGACTCAAGGATGTGGGACTCCATTGTCAATGGTCCTTTCATACCAAGCACTACATCTGCCACTGGTAATCGCATCATTCCAAAGGATGTTGATGATTACTCAGAGGAAGATAGGAAGAGAATAGAGCTAGATCAAAGGGCTATGACTTGTCTCCAAACTGCTCTCCCCAACTCCGTCTACAGACGCTTCAAGAAGTGCAAGACAGCTAAAGATTTATGGGAAGCTTTGAAGCTGATGTATGAGGGATCCAAGGAAACTCAAGAGAACAAGAAAGATCTCTTGAAGCAGCAGTTTGAGAACTTTACTTTCAAGGCTGGTGAGACCTTGACTCAACAATACTTCAGGTATGTTGAGCTAGTAGATACTCTGGCAGATATTGGAGTAGCTCTTGAGAACAGAGACATAGTTAGGAAGTTCATGTCCTCTCTTCCTAAGCTATGGACTCACTACTGTGTTGTCATCAAGAGAACTTCGGACCTTAAGACTCTTTCTCTCACAGAGTTGTATGGTATCCTAAGTGCATTTCAGATGGAGATGAACATGCAGAACTCCTCTGACCACTCCAATAACCAACAGAGTTCAGCCCTTCATGTGGTTGAAAGGGAAAGCATGGAACCACAACATCAGTTGCTATGCTACCCTGACAACTCACAAACTGGACCCTTCATCACTCTACCTGAGACTCCAAAGTCTCAAAAGGTTCAACACAACTCCTTTCAGGATAGTTGTGCCTTTGTCTCTGGAAGTGGACACTCTGGTGATTTTCAATACTGCTTTGATGATCTTGAGTGCTTCAATCCAGATGATGTGGAGTACATGGACATTGTCCAGCAGATGGCTCTTTTAACTTACAGAGCGAAGAAGTTCTTCAAGAGAACTGGAAGGCAATTCCCTCAAAACCCAGTCAACAGCAAGTTTGGGTTTGATAAGAGCAAAGCAAGGTGCTACAACTGCAACCAACTTGGTCACTTTGCTAGGGAATGCAAGGCTCCCAAGAACAACCCGGGAACCCCACAGGCCTCCACACATCCCACTGCTCCCAAGCATGAAGAAAAGTCAACTGAAACAGCTGCTGTTGCTCAGGAAGTTGACTGGAGCTTCATGGTACAGGATGTGACTCCCGCTCAAGCACTCATGGCCGGAACAGATGATGATCAGGCATATGAACATCTTTGTACTGCTGCCTGTATTGCTAAAGTTAAATTGTATAAGGATTACATTTCGGAAATCAGATCTGAGGTTGAGTCTTTAAATGTGCTAAAATCTGACTTTAAAAGAGCTGAATATGACTATCTGTGACATCCGTCACCAAAGGTCCGTCATTTAACGTGTTATACTTAGCCTTATCTATAGACAATCCTTATTTTGACGAACCAATTACGTGAACACCATATTTGTTTTACTTAATAGCCCTTATATGTGTAGTATCTTAAGATATTCTCCAAAATTTGCCCCGTTAACACTAAACACGTCATTTTTATAATAAAATAAAATTCACGAATAAAATCATTTTTAAATTATAAATAACGCTAATAACATTTTACCGTCAGTAAAACAACACAAAAGTTATAACGTTTTAACCGAAACAAAATTTACGAACTCGGGGCAAAGTGCGGGGACTAAACTTGAAACCTTGGGAAACTAGGCTGGGTATAAATACCCCATCCCAGCCACTTTTCTCTCTTTTCACCCTTTCATCACTTCAACTTCCTCCTCTACTCTCTCTCTCTAGAAGCATACACCAAAACCGACCCATTTCTCACGTTTTCATCTTCAAATCTCGAGCACCATCGTGAATACTAGTTCCTAGCAGGTAGACAACCTCACTACCTCGTTTATAACTCGGTTTTACAGCTGCATTCGAGGGTTTTCGGGTGCTCGGGTTCATTCGAGCACAAGAGGTCGTGTGGACTTGCATGTCTTGTTTCTGAGTGTGTTTCTTGGCTAGATAGGTTAGAAAACGAGTTCTGGAGGTTCTGGTTGGGTAACACTCGCGATCGGGCAGCCGAAGGCCGACCTGAAACTCACTGCCGTCGCGACTCCCGATGGCGCGAAAGGGGATTGTCGCGCGCGAGAGGGGCGTGCGACTGCATGTGGGTGTGCGAGTTTAGCGTGCGACTGGGTATGTGTGCGACTTGAGACATGAGCGAATAGGCAAGTCGCGCGGTGGTGTCGCGCGACTGTCGGTGGGTGCGAAACAGAGGTTGTCACGCGATAAGGATGTCACGCGATTGGAGTTGTCACGCGACAGGGGTTGTCGCGTGACTGGGCTATGCGAATGTGGATTGTGTGCGAGTGTGTGAAATCGCACGGTCAGACGCCTGTCGCGCGAAAGGGGGTCTTCTCGCGCGAATGAAGCTGATTCGCGCGGAGGGACTTCAAGTCGCGTGGTTGGCTGTTGGGTCGTGCGACTGGTATTGCGTGGTACGACTGAAGGCTTAGTCACACGAATGGAGGATCAATTGTACGAAAGTAGCTACTTCGTACGACTGAAAGTCCACTCGCGTGAATGGGGTGTCAGTCGTGCGTCCGGTCCCACTGTATGACTTAATGGTAAAGGTGTGTGTGGATCCCCTCTTCGGAGATCTCACGACGATAATAAAATATAATTAAGTGTCATAGTTTGATCACAAAGATTAAAATCAACGCCATTAACAGGCACGTACTACTTAAAACAATCTAATCTAAGATATGTGTGACTGCTTGTGTGTACTACTCACGACCGAACCGAAACGACCCGACTCAATTAAACAATATTATTAACGATAATTCATAAGATTAATTCTTAACATAACTGTCAATAGGTGATTGACTGTTCATACATACATACAAGTTGGGAAGTTCATCAGACATACTTACCACTTAACAAGTGAGTTTCGTGGCCCCTTTTTACGCTTATACATTGTTTCAATCTTTTACAAACATGGGGGAAAAGTATGCTCACACGTTTTCAATGCTGTACAACATACATACAATTTTCATACTTGGAATCAACGTGATACTATTTTGTGAGTACTTATCTGATACATACATGATGTTACTGTGTGGACTGTCTTACAACCATTAATTCCGGTGTTGGAACCAACAGATAGGTATTAGTAGTACTACTGGGTTGACACCCCCACCCTTGACGAGATGGTTACTTGTGAGTACCATCCATACTGCCAGGATTGGGCCTGGGGTGAATATATTCTGACAAGTTCTTTGTGTACGTCATTAGGTTTGGTTGTATAAAACTCATGCTATGTGATTATGCTTACTTATAACTGTATGCACGGTATTCCATTACAAACAATATATACAGCATCAATTACAAGTTTACAATTTAAACCTGCGAAGCTCACCAACATTATTGTTGACCATTTTGAGCATATTTTTCAGGTAACAATGAGAACTGAAGATCTAGGAGTGCTGCCTTGTAGAGGAGACCCTAGGATGCATTTGTGTTTATTCTTTTGTAAAGCTTGAATACGAATATGATCTTTTGTACATTTATTCCCATGTTGTGGGAATATTACATTACAAGCTGAAATCAATGTTTTTGTGATCATTTGTGTTGCGCTTAGGACTATGCTGTCGTGAACATTGATTATACACGACACAAGTCTCCATTTGTGTGCGGGTGTCGTCATGACACGCTTGTCATCATATTTATTGCTACTCTATCATATACCACGTGTTATGACGATCCCGTCTAGCTCGCATTCCCCGTGTTTCCGCTATCAGCGGGGGGTGTGACAGACTGGTATCAGAGCCATTGGTTATAGAGAATTAGGCAATCACACTTGACCTAGACTATAACCTAGGAACCTTCATGTAGATTTGCATGCTTAAGCTTGTGTGCATTTATATATCTCGTGTATGTGTTCCTCCTTACATGATTGATTATCCTTCTGTTATGTTATCCTTCACCTTGTGCTCGAGCCTTGTGCTCGTCACTGATGAGGTGCCTCCTATTGGATCTTCCGTTCCCTCTGCGCCAAGTTATCATAACCAAATTCGGGAATCGAGACCCGAACAGATCGTCACAGATCTTACATTGCGCTTGACCTCAGATACTGAGACCGACCCGAGGAGGCTATGTCTGAGTCCTTTCAAGGACGCGAGATAGACAACCTCCGCAAGACTATACGTGACTACATGTTTGGTTCTCAGTTGACTTGATGGATTACTATGGATATGATGTGAAGGAAGGTCGGATGCCATGTAACCGGATTAGGCATCATTCTCGGTACATCGTGGGTGTGGTGGGAACGCTGCGGGGAACCCTATATATAAGCATCACCGGTATACCGAGAATATGCTTGAAATGGACTACATGGTGGTCTTGACTGACCGGGGCATCGGACATTGGAACTTGATAATGGATTACTTGTGTATCATAAGGTGACTAAAGCTTATATGTTACCTCTTTTATGGATAGAACATGCCGCCTCGAAGATCTAACCGCAGAAGTAGTAGCGGAAGTGAAGCCCCGAGGGGCAGAGGCAGAGGCAGAGGCAGATCTTCAGGAGGAAATGAGGGTCCTATTGGCAATACTCAAGGGACTGGAAGTCCTGACATGGCAACCCTGATTGCTCAACAACTGACTGCCTTGATTCCCACTATTGTAGCTCAAGTGAGCGATGCTTTGCAACAGCAAAACCACTCCCACGGGGATGGTGGTAACGAGAACGGGGGTAATGGGAACACGAACGGGAATGAAAGCAATCAAGAGACCGGAGATGGTGGAACGGCCGGTAATGGAACTGGGGTTGCTAATACTAAACGGGGCTGTTCTTACAAGGAGTTTGTGGCCTGTAAGCCCCGTGAATTCGACGGGAAAGGTGGGGCGATAGCCCTGATAAGATGGCTTGAAAAGATGGAGGCTGTGATTGACATCAGCGAATGCCTCGACAGCCAACGCATCAAGTATGTTACGTGCTCACTGCAGGGCCGAGCACTAACCTGGTGGAACACCCAGGTTCAAGCGAGAGGAAGGGAATCTGCGATGCAGATGACCTGGGATGAATTTAAGGCTTTGATTACCGAGGAGTACTGCCCTCACAACGAGATGCAAAAGCTTGAGCATGAATTCTGGAATCATGCCATGGTAGGGGCGGGGCATGCAGCTTACACTGACCGATTCCACGAGTTGGCTAGACTAGTTCCACATTTAGTCACTCCGGAATCTAAGAGGATTGAGAGGTACATTTGGGGACTTGCGCCTCAAATACGGGCAATGGTAACTGCGGCTGCTCCTCCTACGATCCAGAGCGCAATTCTGAAGGCTGGCGCTCTGACCGATGAGATGGTACGAACAGGGGTATTGGGCAAGGGAGCAGAGAAGCGAAAGGATGCTGGGGAAACAAGCCGGTCGAGTGCCGGGAAATCTGATAAAAGGGCCAAGACCACTAGAAACTTTGCGGCCGTGACTCAAGGGAAGAGGGAATATGTTGGGCCATATCCCAAATGTGATAGATGCAGCTATCATCATCCCCCAGAGACGCAGTGCCGGGTGTGCGCAAACTATAGGCGCCCGGGGCACCTAGCAAGAGATTGTAGAGTGGCACCGAATCTGGTTACACCCGTCAACGCGGTTAACCCCGCCGGGAATGCCAGAGTCTGTTACGAATGTGGAAATCCGGGTCACTTCAGAAACATGTGCCCCCGACTGAACAGGGCACCGGGTCAACAGGGGGATAACCAACAGCAAGTGATGGCCATAGCGGGCGCTCAAGGTCATGGAAACCAAGGAAATGCTGCACGGGGACGCGCCTTCGTCATTGGAGCTAATGATGCCCGTCAGGACCCGAACGTTGTTACGGGTACGTATCTGCTCAATCACCATTTTGCATCCATACTATTTGATACTGGGGCAGACAATAGCTTTATATCCTCTGAGTTCGTGCATATGCTTGGTTTAAGTGCTAGTAGGCTAGAACTAGTTACTCTGTAGAAATGGCCAATGGTAGGGTTGAACAAGCAGACGAGATTATTAAGAATTGCACCCTAATGTTAGAAGACCAGGCCTTTAGCATAGACTTGATACCATTCGAGTTAGGCAGCTTCGATGTGATAGTGGGTATGGATTGGTTGTCGAATCATGGAGCCGAGATTGTTTGCCGGGAGAAAGTAGTACGAATCCCCATGCCAAACGGGGAGGTACTCAAGATTCAAGGAGAGCGACCGGAAGAACACTAAAGCTCATTTCTTGCATGAAAGCCCGCCGAAGTCTACGGAAGCATGTTACACCTTTCTGGCTCACATCGTGGAAAAGAAAGAAGAAGAGACAAAATTGGCAGACATCCCAATTGTACGGGACTATCCGGAGGTGTTCCCTGATGATCTGTCTGGATTGCCTCCTCCACGACAGGTGGAATTCCATATAGAGCTGGTTCCTGGAGCTACACCGATAGCAAAGACACCGTATCGGTTAGCACCCTCAGAGATGCAAGAGTTATCCAGCCAACTACAGGAACTACTGGAGAAGGGTTTCATCCGACCAAGTCAATCACCATGGGGAGCACCGGTGTTATTTGTCAAGAGAAGGATGGGTCGTTCCGTATGTGTATCGACTACAGGGAGCTGAACAATTGACCGTGAAGAATCGGTATCCTCTCCCCAGAATCGACGACCTGTTCGATCAGTTGCAAGGAGCCTCGTATTTCTCTAAGATCGACCTTCGATCTGGTTATCATCAACTCAGAGTATTCGAGGACGATATCCCAAAGACAGCATTCAGAACTCGTTACGGGCACTATGAGTTCTTGGTCATGCCATTCGGATTGACCAACGCTCCAGCTGTCTTTATGGATCTGATGAATCGGGTGTGTAAGCCTTATCTTGATAAGTTCGTGATTGTGTTCATAGACGACATACTCATCTATTCTCGTTCAAAGGAGGATCACGAAAAACACCTCCAAGCAATTCTAGAACTGTTGAAGGAAGAGAAACTTTTCGCCAAGTTCTCGAAGTGTGAATTCTGGCTTCGAGAAGTGAAGTTCTTGGGTCATGTAGTAACGAAATGGAATTCATGTGGACCCCGGTAAGATTGAAGCTGTGAAGAAGTGGGATACTCCCCAAACACCCTCAGAAATACGGCAATTTTTGGGATTGGCCGGATACTATCGTCGCTTCATTGCCAATTTCTCCAAGATTGCCCAACCACTGACTTTGTTGACTCAGAAAGACAAGAAGTTCGACTGGGGGAAAGCACAAGAACAGGCGTTCCAAACGTTGAAGGAGAAGTTGTGCAACGCACCGATACTGTCTCTCCCAGACGGAACTGATGATTTTGTGGTGTACTGTGATGCTTCACATCAGGTTTTGGGCTGTGTACTAATGCAGAAAGATAAGGTAATTGCTTACGCTTCGCGACAACTCAAAGTGCATGAAAAGAACTACACAACTCACGATTTGGAGTTGGGTGCCGTAGTATTTGCACTCAAGATATGGAGGCATTATCTATATGGAACCAAATGCATCATCTACACAGACCATAAGAGCCTTCAACACATCATGAACCAGAAAGAACTTAACATGCGGCAGCGACGCTGGGTAGAGCTGCTTAGCGACTACGATTGTGAAATCCGGTATCATCCGGGGAAAGCTAACGTGGTGGCTGATGCATTAAGCCGCAAAGAACGTGTGAAACCATTACGTGCTCGAGCGCTAGGTTTGACTATTCAAACTAATTTAAAGGCTCAGATTCAATTAGCACAAAACGAGGCGTTGAAAGAAGAGAACCTTGCGGGGAAGAGTTCCGAGGGTTGGATAAACAATGACTCGCAAGGATGACGGCGTTCATTACTTCATAGATCGTATATGGGTCCCCAGATGGGGAGGTGTACGTACACTAGTCTTGGATGAAGCACACAAGACTCGATACTCTATTCATCCTGGTGCAGACAAGATGTACCACGATCTGAAGGAACTATACTGGTGGCCAGGTATGAAGAAAGATGTTGCTGTATACGTGAGCAAATGCTTGACTTGTTCAAAGGTCAAGGCTGAACACCAGAAACCATCGGGATTATTGCAACAACCTGAAATTCCCGAGTGGAAATGGGAGAACATCACTATGGATTTCATTACCAAACTCCCGAGAACACCAAGCGGGCACGACTCGATATGGGTCGTGGTGGATCGAATGACGAAATCTGCTCACTTCTTGCCTATCCGAGAAGACTACAAGATGGATAAGCTGGCAAGGTTGTACATCAAAGAGGTCGTGACACGGCACGGGGTGCCGGTGTCAATCATATCCGACCGAGACAGTCGATTCACTTCACGCTTTGGCAGACGTTACAGAAAGCGATGGGCACTCGGTTAGACATGAGTACAGCCTATCACCCCCAGACAGACGGCCAAAGCGAACGAACGATACAGACGCTTGAGGATATGCTGAGGGCATGCGTCATTGATTTTGGTGGTAGTTGGGATACTCATCTACCGCTGATTGAGTTCTCCTACAACAACAGCTATCACACAAGCATTGGATGCGCACCATTCGAAGCGTTGTATGGACGGAAATGTAGATCACCAGTTTGTTGGGCTGAAGTTGGTGAAAGCCAGCTTACGGGCCCAGAGATCATTCAAGAAACCACTGATAAGATCTTCCAAATCAAAGACCGACTTAAAGCAGCTAGAGATCGCCAAAAGAGCTATGCCGACAACCGTCGGAAGCCTCTAGAATTCAATGTTGGGGATCATGTCTTACTCAAGGTCTCTCCTTGGAAAGGGATCGTACGATTTGGTAAGAAAGGGAAGTTAGCCCCTCGATACGTAGGACCATTCGAGATTACAGAAAGAATCGGTCCGGTGGCTTACCGATTGAGGTTGCCACAAGAACTTAGCGGTGTGCATGATACTTTTCACGTGTCGAACCTCAAAAAGTGTTTGGCAGACGAGTCCTTACACGTACCATTGAGGAAATCAAGATCGACGAAAAGCTTCATTTTATTGAAGAACCTATTGAGGTCATGGACCGAAAGGTCAAAAAGCTAAGGCGCAGCAAGATACCTATCGTCCGTGTGAGATGGAATTCCAAACGAGGGCCAGAGTTTACATGGGAACGTGAAGATCAGATGAGACTCAAATATCCACATTTATTCGCGGATGACGTTCTAGGGCCTAGCACCAGTTGAATTTCGGGACGAAATTCCCTCAACTGGGGGATACTGTGACATCCGTCACCAAAGGTCCGTCATTTAACGTGTTTTACTTAGCCTTATTTATAGACATTCCTTATTTTGACGAACCAATTACGTGAACACCATATTTGCTTTACTTAATGCCCTTATATGTGTAGTATCTTAAGACATTCTCCAAAATTTGCCCCGTTAACACTAAACACGTCATTTTTATAATAAAATAAAATTTCACGAATAAATCATTTTAAATTATAAATAACATTAATAACATTTTATCGTCAATAAAACACACAAAATTATAACGTTTTAACCGAAACAAAATTTGGAACTCGGGGCAAAGTGCGGGGACTAAACTTGAAACTTTGAGAAACTAGGCTGGGTATAAATACCCACTCCCAGCCACTTTTCTCTCTTTTCACCCTTTCATCACTTCAACTTCCTCCTCTACTCTCTCTCTCTAGAACATACACCAAAACCGACCCATTTCTCACGTTTTCGTCTTCAAATCTCGAGCACCATCGTGAATACTAGTTCCTAGCAGGTAGATAACCTCACTACCTCGTTTATAACTCGATTTTACAGCTGCATTCGAGGGTTTTCGGGTGCTCGGGTTCATCCGAGCACAAGAGGTCGTGTGGACTTGCATGTCTTGTTTCTGAGTGTGTTCTTGGCTAGATAGGTTAGAAATACGAGTTCTGGAGGTTCTGGTTGGGTAACACTCGCGATCGGGCAGCCGAAGGCCGACCTGAAACTCACTGCCGTCGCGACTCCCGATGGCGCGAAAGGGGTTGTCGCGCGCGAGAGGGGCGTGCGACTGCATGTGGTGTGCGAGTTTAGCGTGCGACTGGGTATGTGTGCGACTTGAGACATGAGCGAATAGGCAAGTCGCGCGGTGGTGTCGCGCGACTGTCGGTGGGTGCGAAACAGAGGTTGTCACGCGATTAGGATGTCACGCGATTGGAGATGTCACGCGACAGGGGTTGTCGCGTGACTGGGCTATGCGAATGTGGATTGTGTGCGAGTGTGTGAAATCGCACGGTCAGACGCCTGTCGCGCGAAAGGGGTCTTCTCGCGCGAATGAAGCTGATTCGCGCGGAGGGACTTCAAGTCGCGTGGTTGGCTGTTGGGTCGTGCGACTGGTATTGCGTGGTACGACTGAAGGCTTAGTCACACGAATGGAGGATCAATTGTACGAAAGTAGCTAATTCGTACGACTGAAAGTCCACTCGTGTGAATGGGTGTCAGTCGTGCGTCCGGTCCCACTGTATGACTTAATGTGTAAAGGTGTGTGTGGATCCCCTCTTCGGAGATCTCACGACGATAATAAAATATAATTAAGTGTCATAGCTTGATCACAAAGATTAAAATCAACGCCATTAACAGGCACGTACTATTTAAAACAATCTAGTCTAAGATGTGTGTGACTGCTTGTGTGTACTACTCACGACCGAACCGAAACGACCCGACTCAATTAAACAATATTATTAACATAGTCATAAGATTAATTCTTAACATAACTGTCAATAGGTGATTGACTGTTCATACATACATACAAGTTTGGGAAGTTCATCAGACATACTTACCACTTAACAAGTGAGTTTCGTGGCCCCTTTTACGCTTATACATTGTTTCAATCTTTTACAAACATGGGGGAAAAGTATGCTCACACGTTTTCAATGCTGTACAACATACATACAATTTTCATACTTGGAATCAACGTGATACTATTTTGTGAGTACTTATCTGATACATACATGATGTTACTGTGTGGACTGTCTTACAACCATTAATTCCGGTGTTGGAACCAACAGATAGGTATTAGTAGTACTACTGGGTTGACACCCCCACCCTTGACGAGATGGTTACTTGTGAGTACCATCCATACTGCCAGGCGGGCCTGGGTGAATATATTCTGACAAGTTCTTTGTGTACGTCATTAGGTTTGGTTGTATAAAACTCATGGTATGTGATTATGCTTACTTATAACTGTATGCACGGTATTCCACTACAAACAATATATACAGCATCAATTACAAGTTTACAATTTAAACCTGCGAAGCTCACCAACATTATTGTTGACCATTTTGAGCATATTTTTCAGGTAACAATGAGAACTGAAGATCTAGGAGTGCTGCCTTGTAGAGGAGACCCTAGGATGCATTTGTGTTATTCTTTTGTAAAGCTTGACATGAATATGATCTTTTGTACATTGTTCCCATGTTGTGGGATATTACATTACAAGCTAAATCAATGTTTTGTGATCATTTGTGTTGCGCTTATGACTATGCTGTCGTGAACATTGATTATACACGACACAAGTCTCCATTTGTTCGGGTGTCGTCATGACACGCTTGTCATCATATTTTATTGCTACTCTATCATATACCATGTGTTATGACGATCCCGTCTAGCTCGCATTCCCGTGTTTCCGCTATCAGCGGGGGGTGTGACA
>CM044013.1:17247324-17294824 GCA_024085815.1 Flaveria linearis
GTTGTGACACTATCAAGGAAAATTGATTGAGTTAGAGAAAACTGGTCTATTTTGAAACATGAAAAGGAATACTACAAGAATCAAATCAAAGAATCTGATCTCCAAACTTTCTGAAGTTAAGCCAAGCTAGTCACAATGAGGCTCAGGCCAGGAAGGCAAACTATTACTGCGCCCAAAGATTCCAAAACTATTCTTGCATCAACCTCCCATTCCAAAATGTTTTATCAAAACAAGAAGGGTGGGAAAACATTGTGAATAGCTCCACCACACTCTTATGAGTCTATTGACTACCTAGATGTGGTTTACTGAAGAGCAAGAGGTTAATGCGACCCTTCGCCATTGGAACTAGAGGGTAAGTAAAAATAGTGGCCGCCACAGGGGAGAAAAGGAGGATACACCCATCTAAACCTTGATGACCCAATCCTGACCACCAAGGCAAGAAGAACAGAGCTAAAATGCTAGAAGGACTGCTAAGAAGGTTGCAGAGTCCAAGATTAAGTTGAACCCTAAGCAGACGGGTGTGGCTATCATTTCTGCGGATTTCAAGTGGTAGGTATCTGATTCAGGAAAGGAGTGTCGTACCAGCATCCTGTCCTACTGAAGGATCAGAAGTCGGAAAGGAAAGTTGCTGATGAAGAGAAGAAACCCAAGAAACAGCAACCTGCAAGTTCCCAGAAGACTAAATTGCATGCATAAGTGTGGGTCTGCACAACCACATGGCTAAAGATTGTTACTACAATCCAGCAAGCACACATTATGCAAATAATGTTAGAAAAGAAGTAGTCAGAGAAGGATTCTCAGTTTGGACCACTTCAAAGGTCCAAAATGAGATGAAGAAGGGGAAAGTTGGTCTCGGAAGCCAAGTTGCTTCGGAAAGAAAATGCTTCTTCCGAAGGGAAAATGGCTCGGAAGACAACCTTCAAGGTTCGACGAAACGTGTTGATGCAAAGAGGAAAGGTTATAGTATACGCATCCAGAAGCTAAAGGACACGGAGGTTAATTACCCAGTTCATGATTTGGAAATTGCAGTAGTAGTGTTCGCATTGAAGATCTGGAGACACTATTTGTATGGAACCAAGTGCACCATATTTACGAACACACAAAAGTCTGAAATATTCTTTGAGCAGAAGGACCTAAATATGAGACAGAGGAGGTGGTTGGAGTTGATAAAGGATTACGACTGTGAAATCCATTATCACCGGGTAAGGCGAACGTGGTAGCCGATGCACTGAGCGAATGGAAGGATATGAACCGATCCGGGTGAAGGCGTGCCAACTAGTAGTGACCCCAGATGTTATGAGGATGATAGCAAAGCTCAAATGGTGCTTTAAAAGAGCAGCAAATCAATAAGGAAAGGATGTGGGGAAACGCGGATGATTGGTAGAGACCACCTTAGGTGTTAAGGACCTTCCATGGCAGGATATGGGTCCGAAGCATGGTGACTTGCGGGAAAAGATTATGGTGAAGCGCACAAGACCCGCTACTCAATACACCTAGGCGCAAATAAGATGTACCACGATTTGAAGAAAGATTATTGGTGGCCTGGGATGAAGAGAGATGTGGTTGCGTATGTAAATAAATGTCTCGCGTGCCTACAGGTGAAGGCTGAGCACCAAAGACCTTATGGTTATGTTCAGCCGTTAGAAGTGACAGAGTGGAAGTGGGAACATGTTACCATGGACTTCATCACCAAACTACCCCCGCACGACAAAAGGCTATGCCGCGATATGGGTGGTCGTTGATAGACTGACTAAAAGTGCGCATTTCCTGCCAATCAAGAAAGCAATTAGTTCAGAAAAACTTGCTGAACTATTTATCCGAGAAATTGTGGCGCGACATGGTATGCCCGTATCGATGTTTCAGATAGGGATACGCGGTCACCTCCAAGTTTGGAAAAAGTTCAATGAAGAGATGGTGCGAGGTTGCATGTTAGTACCGCATACCACCCGCAGACCGATGGGCAATCGGAGAGAACGATCCAGACCCTGAAGGATATGCTTCGGGCATGCGTTATCGAATTTGGCGGTAAATGGGATGATCATTTCCACTAGCAGAGTTCTCCTATAACACAGCTACCACGCCAGTATTAAGATGCCCCCATATGAGTTATTGTGCGATCGACGGTGCAGAACTCCTATTTGTTGGGGTGATGTCGGTCAGAAGGAACTAGGGAGCTTGGAAGTCGTGGAAGCCACCACAGAAAAGTTGGAGAAAATCAAGGCTTAAATGAAGGCTGCCAAGGATAGACAAAAGTCATACGCCGACAGAAGAAGGAGACCAATAGAGTTCAGCGTGGGCGACAGGATAATGCTGAAAGTGTCACCATGGAAGAGAATCATCCGATTTAGGAAGAGGGGAAACTGAGTCCCAGGTTCATCGGGACCATTCGAGGTACTAGCACGAGTTGGGGATGTAGCTTACAGGCTAGACCTTCCAGAAGAGTTAAGTAGGATTCACCCTACCTTTCATGTGTAGTACTTAAGAAAATGTTAGCACCAAATGAGGCAGTCGTACTCTAGATGACATCGAGGTGGACGAGAAGCTGAACTATGTAGAACAACCAGTGGCTATACTGGATCGGAAGAGAGAAACATTGAGAAATAAAGTAGTCAACCAAGTCAAGGTGCAATGGAAAACACCAAAAAGGGTCGGATGCCACCTGGGAATCGAGGAGGAAATGAGATGCCGATACCCGATCTGTTTAATGACGAGCCAGGTTTCGAGGACGAAACCTAAATAAGGGGGAGACTTGTAACGCCCCGAAATTTCCCGAAACAATCCATTAATAATAACGGGCTTTTAATGGTTAATTTAGAAATAAAGGGGTAAATTAGTGGGCTATGGACCAAATTAGCCTTAATGGGCTAGGTTTGATTGGTTTAAGGGCCCTTAATCAGCCCTTAAACCATGCATGATCAGATCCATTCCATCATTCCAACCCTAGCCACCAAATTCATAGAGAGAGAAAGTAGAGAGAGAAAGTGGAAGAAAACTCAAGTTTAGGAGATTCAAAGGTGGAAGAGTGAAGATCTGGTTGAGTGGAGCATCAAAACTTAAGAAAAGAGCAACAAAACAAGGTAAGAATCGACCTCTAAGGCCTTCTGTAGATCAACCCGGATTCTAGGGTTTTGGGGTTTGAAAAGTTCAAAGAAACCATAAAGCTTAAATTTTACGTATGAAAACGTGTAAAAGGTTAGATCTGGTTTCATGGAAGGTAAACCAATGATTTGGACGTAAAAAGTTAAGATTTTGGGTTAAAAATGGGCTGGTTCTTAGTTTTTATTCATGCAGCGAAACTGGGCCCCGATCCAGCGAATTTAAGTGATTCATCCAGCGAAACTAGGAGATTCCTAGCGAAACTACAGTTTCGCTACAGCGAAACTATAGTTTCGCTGATAAGTTCGCTAAGCACTTAGGCAGACCTATAGACATTGCGAAACTAGGAAATTCCAACGAAAGTTGGGCGCTCAAGGGCAGCAAATCTGTCTAGCGAAACTAGCAGAAATGCTGCCCAGCGAAACTGGTAGCGAAACTGCGAGTGAAACTGGCAGCGAACTACCAGCGAAACTGTGGGCGAAACTATGAAGAAAAGACGTTTTGCATATTAACTTTCGTGCAGCTAGAGTATTCAAGCTAGAGCTTAAGTGACTTAGAATTTAAACTACTTGGACAAGTTCAGGTGAGTTCTAGATCCCCTATTTTATACATGCTTTAAATGTTTTGGGGCGGTATGCATACTAAGATACATACTTTTTATGATCAGTTCTTTAAAGTAAAGATTTACATACTATCTTATATGGGAAATGGGGTTTTAATGAAATGATAGTGTATTTCCCTCATTGGATATGATCTAGTAGAAATGAATTGCCTTGAAATGTGATGTGTTATATTATGTATAACTTAAACATGAAAGTGAAACGTAAGGAAAAGTTATTTGGCCCATAACGTGTACCTGGATAAAGTAAAGTCTTACAAGTAAAGTCTGCAGGCAAGGGATAAAGTAAAGACTTGCAAGCAATGGCTAAAGGAGGGTTGCATCGTTGTGCCCTCACCGGATAAAGTGGATAAAGTAATGCTCGAACAGGCAGGTCTGTAAGCCCTGAATTGGCATGACAATAATGGCCCGATCGAGTACGACAGTAAGTCCTTAATGGCGTGTCGGTAATGTCCTAGGCGAGCCTAGGCACCGATTATGACAGAGAATTGACGGATAAAGAAGAGTAATAAATAACAAGAAATGATAGAGTATTGATAAAGTAATAGCCTGTGTGCATTGATATTGTGATGGATAATGATTATTTTCAACTGATAAAGCTAATATCTTTTACAAAAAGTTATTTAGCAAAATAAACCTAGAATTCACTCAGCGAAGCTGAATTTTGTATGCATATTAGTTGACAGGTGAGGGTTAGAGCCATGGGATAGAAGCATGGGACTGAAGCTTCTTGGCACTAGAAGACTGGCATCCCTGATGAAGAAAAGATCAAGAGGACTTTAAATAGTTTTAAGAATTAGAGACAATGTTTATATTCATTTGTAATGGATTGAAATTTACAGTATTTTCCGCTGCGATATATATTTATACACATATGAGTAAATAACTGCTTTAAATTGATGTTTTGCTTGAATGACCAACTGTGAGGCTTCCCTGAGAAAGGTGGGCCGTACAATATACCTAGTAATCCTCTTCGCCTCAGGGGTTACTAAATGAGGTACCAAACGAGCCATTCTTCAAATCTTGAGGTATACTCTTTATGGCTTAAACTGCCTGCCTGAAATTGTAAAAACTTAATTTCAATTCTGTCCATCTCACCTTTTACACAGAACTTTTCTATCACCAATGCTTTAAAAGTTTCCCACTCATCTGACTCACGGCAGCCTCACCCATGGCCTGTTCTACTGTATCCCACCATATAAAGCTTCTGCTTGAAAAGAATGCACTGCAAAGCCCACATTCTGATCTTCCTTGTATCTACTAAGTTAAACGTTGCTTCCATCTCTCGTAGCCACTTATAAGTTACTACTACATCTTTTGGCCTTCAAACTTAGGCGGGTCACATTCTTTAAAATGCTTATATGACACTGGTTTCTCCATTACAGGCTCAACATAACAGGTGGAGGAGTTGGTTGGGAAGATGATTCACCACCTTTTCTAAGGTCACTCAACATCTCAGGTAAGGTAGTACGCAACACTCGGGCGACCTCATCCTATAGCCGCCTTAAGTTCATCACCTGAGATCCTAGCTTCGGATCTAGGGTTCGTATTACCAGTTTCCTCCATCTACGATAAGAAATAAACCATAATCAAATAATGAGTGATACCAGGATGCTGATATAATGTAAATTGCTCATAACATTGGGCAGGTGTTATCAATTATTTACTCATTCACACCTCCTGCCTCTTCTCATTATCTTTCACAGTTTATTTCTAACTCTATCTAAACCATAGAATTATATATACACATAATACTAATCTTCAATTTAGACAATTACTTTCATTTAACAATCGATTGAATTATCACTAACAATTAAATACTCATCCACACAATATTTCACCCCACTTCCGGTTGTAGATACTGGCACTTCCAACATTTTCAGTTAAAGTTTGAAACAATCAAATGTTCAAATCTCTTTAATAAGGCTCTGATACCAACTTGTAACACCCTCAATTTCATAATAATAATAAGGAGGGTGCTACGAGTTGGGTTATTATAACAATTCAGAGATTATAAACACAGCGGAATTTTTATACATTAAAAACTGTTTACATCATTAACAATACTACAACCTTTAACCGACATATCAAAACTTTAACAAAATCGTGTACATCTCTCCCAAAACCCAACATTATAGCCAGTATCATACACCAGAACCAAAATTTAACTCGGTGGGGCACCATCACGAACACCTCTATTATTACCTGGCATGCATAAGAAAATAAACACTAAATCAGATAAACTGGTGAGTTCAACAAACACCACATTTCAATAATAACAATTTATCAACTGTTATACATCAAATAATTCATAAACATCCATTGGTCCAATTATTTGTCTCAGTATTGATATGCATATCGAATACCACAAGGTAATTATGGACCTCTTTTAACAATTTATTTGGTGAGTCAAAAACTCCACCTCGCGCGTTGACGGGTCAAAACTCCGCCTATAATTGGCGGGTCAAAACTCCACCTCGCGCGGACGGGTCAAAACTCCATCTATAATTGGCGTTGACGGGTCAAAACTCCGTCTATAGTTGGTGGGTCAAAACTCCACCTCGCCATTCACCATAATTTACCACTTCCAAATTCTTATTCATATCTTTATTTATTTATATGCATGCCAGTGCCCGATTTGTCAAACAACGTGTCAAACAGCATTAACACATAAAAAGAGCAATTAGAACTCACCTTAATGTTTTCAGCAAGTGTTTACCAATCCAAATACACTAAGGCAGCTAAAACTCTCCTTCTCAATGCAAATCTACAACAATAACCCTAACTTAGTCAAATCATTTCCTACAGATCACTTTATGCGACTGAGGCTATACGATGGACTTATTCGTACGATTGAACATGCGACTAAGCTTAGTCGTACGAATGAACCATACGACAGGGGTGCGAATAAGCTATAACAGGTTTGTGCGAATGACCTTCATTCGTGCGATTGGCTCATGCGACTGAGCTTCGGTCGCGTGATTGAATAACGCGATTGGTTCATTCGCACGAATGGATCATGCGACTGGGCTCATTCGCCTGAAACGGATCAGCAGCTGTGTCTTGACATATTTGATCCAAACTCGAGTTTTAACCATTTGGATTTGCCATATTCAAAACAGAGTATATACACTTTATTTACAACCGTTTCGGATCCTTATTTCATCAAACTTCACAAAAACTAGGATCCGAATCCTCGTTTTCAACTTAATCAGAAGATTGAATCAAGAATCAAATTTAAATATGTTTTTGGATCAATTTTAGCCACACACACAGCTTATAATGTAGTAGGATTGATCCGTGATATTCAAAACTTACCGAAACGGAGTTAGCTTAGTCGATTTGGCAAGAACAGGGGTGTTTGGGTTCAAGAGAAACAAGGGGATGGAATACTGCAGATAGAAATTTGCTTTTGAGCATCCTTAACCGCCTTACTTATTACCACATGCCTATTTTTAACCGCCATACTCAGTCGCACGACTGGACTCATTCGCACGACTCAATCGTGCGACTGAGCCCATACGCACGTCATTCATGCGATTGGGCCTCATTCGTACGTATGGCGTGTGACTGAACACTAATTCTAAATAAATAAATGAAATTGAACTTTTGGATGTTACATAATACATCTTATCTGCACCTGGGTGGATAGAGTACCTAGACTTATGGTCTTTCTTTAACTTTGTTTAAGGTCCCCTTTTTAAGATTCCCGTAAAAGGGTATCCAATCCTTTCTGCTATAAAGCGTACTCCATCTGAATGAACTTCAAACTGTTGGTCTAGCCCTCGGAGGTTTTCATCTTTAATGTTTTCTTCTTTCAATGCTTTAGTCTGTGCATTCAGAATTTGTGCCGGTAGGTTGCTTTGAAAGGTAAGTTGTAGGGCTCGTACTCTACGAGGTTTCATATGTTCTTTCCTACTCAAAGCATCAGCCACAACATTGCTTTACCGGGATGGTACTTGATGGCACAATCATAATCGTTTAGTAGTTCAAGCCATCTCCTCTGTCTCATGTTCATCTCCTTTTGATTATACAAGTGTGAAGACTCTTGTGGTCGGTATAGATAGTGCACTTAGTACCGTACAGATAGTGTCTCCATAGTTTAAGAGCAAACACTACTGCTCCTAGTCCTAGATCATGAGTTGCATAGTTCTTTTCATGAGCCTTTAACTGTCTTGAGGCTAGGCTATGACTTTATCTCGTTGCATCAAAACACATCCCAGTCCTGAACAGAAGCATCACAGTAGACTACAAAGTCTTCAATGCCGTCAGGTAAGGATAGTATAGGTGCACTGCATAACTTCTGTTTCAGTGTTTGAAAAGCAGCCTCTTGCTTAAGTCCCCAATGATATGCTACTCCTTTTGGGTGAGCATGGTCAATGGTTGAGCTATCTTGGAGAATACTTTGATAAATCTCCTATAATAGCTGGCTAGGCCAAGAAATTGTCTAATTTCTGTTGGATTAGAAGGTGTAGGCCAACTTTTGATAGATTCAATTTTAGTTGGGTCTACATGAATGCCATTAGCATCAATCACATGACCAAGGAATTGAACTTCTTTTATCCAGAAATCACATTTTGAGAACTTAGCTAGAGCTCCTCTCTCTTTAGTAATTCAAGGATCAATCTTAGATGTTCCTCATGCTCATGCTCATTTCTAGAATAGATCAAGATGTCATCAATGAAGACAATGACAAACTTGTCTAGATAAGGCTGCATACACGATTCATGAGGTCCATGAATACGGTAGGTGCATTTGTTAGCCCAAACGGCATGACTGTGAACTCAAAGTGACCGTATCGAGTTCTGAAAGCCGTCTTCATAATATCTTCATCCATGACTCTCAACTGATGATAGCCGCTTCTAAGATCTATCTTTGAATAAATGCTTGAACCTTGAAGTTGGTCGAATAAGTCGTCAATACGTGGCAAGGGATAACGATTCTTGATTGTCACTTTGTTCAGTTCTCGATAATCAATGCACATCGGAAGGTCCCGTCTTTCTTCTTTACAAACAACACTGGTGCTCCCATGGTGACGAGCTAGGTCTGATGAATCCTTTATCTAGGAGTTCCCTAAGCTGGTCAGATAGTTCTTTTAGTTCAGAAGGTGCGAGACGGTATGGTGCCCGAGCTATAGGTATAGCTCCAGGTGTTAACTCAATTGAGAACTCGACCTCTCTTCTAGGGGGTAAACCAGGCAGTTCATCAGGGAACACTTCAAGAAATTCCCTGACGACTGGTACATCTTCAATCTTCCTCTCCTTCTTATCTTTATCAGTGACTAAGGCTAGGACAGCAGTATGTCCTTTTCGAAGACACTTTTGAGCCTTCAAGTAGGAAATAACTCCCATCACAACACCAGTCTTATCTCCCTCAACACACAGGACTTCATCATTTGGTAGGGGTATGCGAATCATATTGTCTTTACATACAATTTCTGCGGAGTTTTGGATAGCCAATCCATACCAACTACCACATCAAAGCTTCCCAAAGTAATGGGCATGAGGTTTATTGGTAGGATATGACCTGATAAATCTAGTGTACAGTTTTTTAGAATTTATGATGTGGTCAAGGATTTACCATTTGCTAATTCTACTACATATGACTCATCTAGGGGTACAGGTTCCATATTTAAGTGTTTATAGAAACTATTAGATACGAAGTTTCTATCAGCTCCCGTGTCAAATAAAACTATAGCATAAACATCATTTACTAAAAATTTTTCCATAATAATGTTAAGGTCTTTTAGAGCCTCACCTTTGCCAATCACGAAGGCTCTGCCCTTTGTCACACCCTCAAATTCCGGGTCTGGAATTTATCACGGAGGGGTGAGCAAACAGGATCGAACACAGTAGTTACACATGAGATGCAGTTATCTATATGATAAGTTTTAGAAAATCAATCCATTATTATTCAGAGCATTAGATATTATACGCAGCGGAAATAAATATATAGATTGTTTTCTTGACAATACGTCTAATCATGTCTTATAAATAACCAATATGTATCTTGAGCTCTTATATGATCCTACGTGCATGTCCATAAGCTCCTAGTAGATACCTGAGAATACATGTAAAATCAAGTGTCAACACAGGGTTGGTGAGTTCATAGGTAAGTAAAACATAATGATAAATCATCAACAATCATCAATTAGGATTTACTGTAAAAGTGTGAGTTTAATTTACTCACCGGTATATGAATAGGCTGTCGGAACCCTTTTAATAAGGTGAACCCGCTATCCCACATACTCACTATGTACAAGCCCAACAAATCCTTCACATAAGATTTGCCATGTATCATAGTTTAATATCCTTTTCATGTGTATATTATGTTATTTATAATAATTCAAATCAGAGGGCGCGAATCCTCTCTTTACATTTATCCTTATATGGGTTGTAAGTGGAACTATAATGGCAAACTTTAAATAGCGCACATCTGCCTTCTCACACCAGAACAGTCATCCCGAATGACAGCAAAATCTTTGTGCATCTTGGTATGGACCACATGTCCAAACCTTTGTGGGGTCAGTCACTCCCCGATAGTACTATCCAAAAGATCCCTGCCTTGTTAATAGACCAGTTTACAGAGAAGGATTTTCATTATAACCATATGTAATCATAAATGTGATTCAATTATTATTTAACATAATACACAAAATATTTGTAATTTCAATTACAACATGTATTCCAGCCCCAAAATATTTAAATAATTAAAAAGGGGAATAGTTATGAACTCACCTCAGTCCTTGTGTGTTGTTGACAAGCTAGTAAATTCCTCCTAAGGAATTATAATTCACATAAGCAAACAAATACAAATCCATAACCTAAATAAGTTAGATCTTGAACCTGGCATTCAATTGATCTAAGTTTGGTTTTCGGGGATTTGTTATAAACATATAACTAATCATTTAATTATCTTTGTTAATTCTTTAGTAACTAAAGATTATATTTCATAAAATTTGATTAGTTTAATAATGATTTTAACATATCATTATATTCTAAATAAATTGTAAACATTATTTAACTTTATAAGTTTATATTTAATTTTGTAAGATTTTATAAATATTTAAATTTATAAAATCTAATTTGTATTTATCTTATCAAGATAATTCATAATAATATTATGACGTTCATTAATAATTTGATGATTTAAATTATTATTTAAAATCCATTTTTATAAAAATACCCATTTACAACATTTTGTAACAATTATAAAATAATAAATAAATAAGGTTTTTAAAGAAATAATTTTCCAGAAAATAATTATATAACTTCTAAAATAAACAAAGTTTATAAAAATTATTTTATAATTTTTAGTAATTTTTTTGTATTTTTTAAAAGCTCAAAAAGGCTTTTAAAAAATATATGTTGGGGGCCGGGTTCGAACCCGTGACCTCCATCCCATAATCCCATACACAAAACCAGTGAACCAAAGGCATACAGCCGCACTAGAACTCGGTCCCAATTCCTTTTAACTCATTCCAGCCGAACACCCCAAATCATATAAACCCTAGCTTCGACCCGAATCAAATTGAAGCCCAAAATTCGAATGATCACTGCAATAGACATGGGGCTTTGTTCCCCATGTCAAATCGAGTGTGTTCATGTATTAAATTACCTATTTGGAAGACGAATTGATGCTGGACCATTAAAGAACAGTCGCGACAGTCATGAGATCGGTTTGATACCCAAACATTGTTGTTAATCAAATTAACTTTGAGGTTAGCTTCGAATGAGGTTCTTAATGCAAAGCCCTCTATCAATTTCGTGTTTGGAAGCTCTAAGCATGGATCCCCATTAAGTTGCAGGTCGCGACGAAGATGGGGATTGCAGTCGATGTATGTATTTGTTTAAGATGCAATTGGACTCGAAGGAAGGTTATAAACGATTAAAAGTTCATTAGTGCGAAGTTAGTTGATATTTAAGTGTTTTAGTGCGATTTGTAGTGGTTGGTCGGCCGAAAAAGAAGGAAAAGTGGGTTTGGTTGTAGACGCACTCAAATTATCAAATTGAGGTGGGTCTCAGATTCGAATCTCCCACTAGAAGGTGTCGGGACGATTTAATCGAGTTGAAATTGAGTGATTTGGCTATGGTGGCTCGCCGGAGCATCGCCGGAGAGGTGGCCGGAGGGGGATCGACGGGAACAGTGGGCCGGGGGGTTGGGTTTTAGAAATTGCACAAATAGTCCCTGTAGTTTACTAGGTTTAATATTTTATGTAAAAACTTTGTTTTAAAGTTTCAAAATTTACACAATTTCCCCCTGGACTTATTAAATCTAAGTTTATTAATTTTTATAAATTATTATTATTAATAACAATATTATTATTATCATTATTATTATTTATAATATTAATAAAATAATATAAAAATCACATAAATACTTTATGAAATAAATCACGAATTTTTTTTTCCGGGTTGACACATCATCCCCCTGTTAGAGGAATTTTCATCCCGAAAATTAAGATGTACTGGCAACATCCTTGAACAGGTTAGGATACCTGCGCATCATTTAGTCCTCTCGTTCCCAAGTGAACTCAGGACCACGTCGGGAGTTCCACCGAACTCTGCCAATCGGAATTTTTTCTATGCTTAAGTTGTTTAACTTATTGATCCATAATTCCTAGAATATAATCTCGTGGTAAGGTGATGTCTACAAATTAGGATAAGACCAACAATGATAAGAAAGGTTATCCGTTGGAATTTAAGAATCCCAAACGTCACCATATGAAACGATCTTAACGCATATCTTATGAATATGTATTTCTCCTTTGACCAACCATCGGTCTAAAAATAACACGCTATGCGAAGATCTTGGAATGACAATAGTTAAGAATATTATTATGGTATACCACAGAAAATGAATCCATCATTCAGAATAACAATCGATGTTTTAACATCATACCACGGTATACGAATATTTGAAACAGATACAGATTAGTTCCTCGACGTTGTGAGATAATGGGTCGAAATGAGTTTTAGTCAATCGGTCTATAATGTGCCAATTGTCATCATGACCTCTAAGATAAGAAGCATTTCAGTTGAAAGAAAGTTAAACAGGAGATCCATTGGATCACGAAGATTAGGTCTTGTCACTTGTGAAGATAAGACACTTGAACACATACCAAGTTACGTCTTTTCCTTTAGACCAAACCCATGTCTACAAGTTACGAAGGTTTATGAACCTTTATATCCACATCGCAATGAGGATAATAACGAGTCTTGTTGTTTAAATCTAAAATAGAATTTAATGATTTTTCAAGCTTAAGGATTCAAAAGCGATTCAAAAAGTGACTCGAACAATAGGCAAAGTATTTGTAAACATGTTTTGCAAGGTAGCAATATCTAAGAAAGTTTACTTACGCAGTTTAACAAACCATAAGCACAGCTGAGAACATTTGTATGACTTAGAAAGTCATGAACATAAGTTGATAATATCTTCAGCAGAGAGATTGGTTAGGAAGGCTACCATCGCACAATCACGTTTTGATGATAGCTCAAAATGAAAGTCGATAGATAAGGAATAAAGGATTCCATATAGCTAGGTCAAAATATGAGGATAAAGGGAGAGAAATCAATTTAAGAATTTAAGTGCTCCAAGCTTAGAATAAAAATCAACCTAAAACGATCGGGTCTCCTTTCAGGTTCAGAGATCATGCTTTGGCTTGATAGGTCGAATCACCAACATTGATTCACCTTTCAAGTTATTTCATGCTTTTCGTCACTTGATTACAACCATGGTAAGTTGAAGATCAAGAAATGAGATTTGTCGTCAAGGTATGGTTTTCATGTCCATCTTGATGATTGAATTTCATAATAACAAGAAAACAATCGAAGATTGTCATTTGTCGCCAAAGTACGGATTTCAATCGTATTTCGGTGAGATCATGTCATTTGTAAGTTCCAATGAGAATAGTTGAAGTCAATCCTTAAGATAAGGAAATCACCCTAATCCAGAGGATGAAATTTCACAAAACAAACAATTGGAAACCATTTATTGAAACGAATAGAGATTTATCAAAGTAAGGACACAACATAATTTCAGAGTCCTCTTTTAGAGACACAACAAGTGATTCATCGGATAAACACTTCCTTAGATTAGATACGTGAAAAACATTATGCATACCACCAAGTTCAGCAGGTAAATTTAATTCATAGGCTACTGGGCCGATCCTTCTGACAATTTCAAAAGACCCCACGTAGCGAGGGTTCAATTTCCCTCGTTTCCCAAAGCATATAACTCCCTTCCAGGGAGATACATTTAGCGAAACTTTATCTCCTTCCTGAAATTCAAGTGGCTTGCGGTGTTTATCAGCGTAGCTTTTCTGGCGATTCCTGGCAGCAGCCATGCGTTCTCTTATCTGGACAATTTTCTCATGAGTTTCAAAGATCAGTTCTGGGCCAGTAAGTTGACTAACTCCAACTTCTGCCCAGCAAAGCGGTGATCTACATATACGTCCATATAAGGCCTCGAATGGTGCCGCCTTGATGCTCGAATGATAGCTATTATTATATGAGAACTCTACCAAAGGTAGATGACCTTCCTAGTTCTTTCCAAAATCAATAACACAAGCCCTAAGCATATCTTCAAGAGTCTGTATGGTTCTTTCACTTTGACCATCAGTCTTAGGGTGATAGGATAGGCTGTGCTCATATCTAGGCGAGTGCCTAGAGCTTTTTGAAGTTTATCCCAAAAGATAGATTTAAATCGTGTGTCACGATTAGAGATGATAGACACTGGCACTCCGTGTCTAGAGATAATTTCTAAGCAACTAGGGTTAATGCTAAGTTAAAGAATAATTCCAGAAGAATCAAAACTATTATCAGCCCTGGTATCGAATAGATGTGTAGCTACCGATGATAAGGTATGTGCATGTAACAACATTTGGTCTTGTCGAATATGGCTTGCTTCAGTCATAAATGTATGACCGTGTGATGTATCACCTTGATTTATATGACCTTTATTTCCATAATTTAACTATTCTTACTTTCTAGTTATAGCCATTTCCTAATTCTGATTATTTCTAACTTGTCTTGGGGTCCTAATCAACCTAGGGCACACTGATGGTAATGGTCGGAACTCCAACCTTCTTAATGTCCCCGTTTAACGCATGTTAGCTTAATCATATCAACATAGCTAGGTTCACAACATTGGCATTAAAGCAAATCATCTAAACCATCAGAGAGGCTTATTCTACTACTCACTAGATTTTTTTTTCCAGTGTCCTTTTTAATTCTATTTGGTCTAATGTCATAAGGTATGACATCAGTTTTATCAATTCATGAAGTTTGTCAATATAAAGAGCACGACTTAACCCTACCATTGCATGATTTTAGAATTACAATTCTAACTTTGCATTTCATTCCTTAGGTAATAGTAACCCTATTTATAAACATCACCGGTATACTAAGAATGTGCTTAAACCGGTTACACGACATCCTAATTTTCCTTAGCATTATCCCAAAGAATAATGTAATGTATGTATAGTGAGTATCATCACTCTTCTATATTTCCTGTAGTCCACTTTCATTCTAAGCATTCAATCAGTTCCTCAGTTACTGAAATGCTAAGTGGAGGAATGTCTCTTAAAGGATAAAATTAATGTCATGATTGGAAATACTATGAAAGCTCTATGTAGGACAGAACTTAAGTAATAGCAAGTAAACTACAAGCACATAAGCACAATATGTCTAATGATAGCTGCCTATCCTTCATACTTTCAGGATTTCATGTATAACCATGTTAGGGCAAGTACTAGGGAAACAAGTCTCTCTTTAGGTTAGGACAAGTGTAGCATAGATTACCAAATGGAACACGTCAAGGTAATTTGACCCATTTGCCTTATATACTTGTGTATGACCGCAGTAACTTCACGTGCTACAATAGCAGCAATCTTACGACAAGAGTTTCTAGACCGTGAACGGATTTGAAGAGAAGCCATTCTGAAAGATCATTAAGAATTTTCATGGAAATTGGGTAATATGAGCTATTCAACATGAAAACGACAATCGAGAATTTGGCATAATAGCAATGAGATGTTCCAGGTGTAATCGTTTGATTCGTAAATCAAAGCGAGTACGTTGACTAATCAAAGTATTGGGTCAATCACAACTTTGTTGAAGACATGCGTACCTATAAGCAGATACTCATCCCGAGAGTTCCCAGGTAAGGTAGACAGATCCATCGGTTGATTTGGATTTATACGAATACCTTGCCTAGACAGAACACCTCGAGATACAGGCATCACGCTCTTCCAGCATTACATGTTTCAGGTTGTAAGACACAGACTTTGACGAATTTGAAAACCACGAATAACGATTCAAAGCTCATTTTGAAAACCATTTGATTTAGGCACGATGATAAGTGTAGATCCCACATGTCGTTGAGAATAAGTTTAGGAATTATCGGAAAGAGTCAAAGAGTCAAAGTTAAGTTTAGGAAAACAACTATCTAAGTTTAAGCATATAACTTCTTAATCCTGTTCGATCTCTAACTAAGGCAATTTACTTTGTGCAACTATTGTGTGTGGCTATAGGCTAGATGCAATTCCTAACTCATTATAACCAATGGCTCTGATACCAATCTGTCGCACCCTCAAATTCCGGGTCTGGAATTTATCACGGAGGGGTGAGCAAACAAGATCGAACACAGTAGTTACACATGAGATGCAGTTATCTATATGATAAGTTTTATAAAATCAATCCATTATTATTCAGAGCATTAGATATTATTCGCAGCGGAAATAAATATATAGATTTTTTTCTTGACAATACGTCTAATCATGTCTTATCAATAACCAATATGTATCTTGAGCTCTTATATGATCATACGTGCATGTCCATAAGCTCCTAGTAGATACCTGAGAATACATGTAAAATCAAGTGTCAACACGGGGTTGGTGAGTTCATAGGTAAGTAAAACATAATGATAAATCATCAACTATCATCAGTTAGGATTTACTGCAAAAGTGTGAGTTTAATTTACTCACTGGTATATGAATAGCCTGTCGAAACCCTTTTTAATAAGGTGAACCCGCTATCCCACATACCCACTATGTACAAGCCCAACAAATCCTTAACATAGGATTTGTCCATGTATCATAGTTTAATATCCTTTTCATGTGTATATTATGTTATTTATAATAATTCAAATTAGAGGGCGCGAATCCTCACTTTACATTTATCCTCATATGGGTTGTAAGTGGAACTATAATGGCAAACTTTATATAGCGCACATCTGCCTTCTCACACCAGAACAGTCATCCCGAATGACAGCAAGATCTTTGTGCATCTTGGTATGGACCACATGTCCAAACCTTTGTGGGGGTCAGTCACTCTCCGATAGTACTATCCAAAAGATCCCTGCCTTGTTAATAGTCCAGTTTATAGAGAAGGATTTTTATTATAACCATATGTAATCATAAATATGATTCAATTATTATTTAACATAATACACAAATAATTTGTAATTTCAATTACAACATGTATTCCAGCCCCAAAATATTTAAATGATTAAAAAGGGGAATAGTTATGAACTCACCTCAGTCCTTGTGTGGTGTTGACAAGCAAGTAAATTCCTCCTAAGGAATTATAATTCACATAAGCAAACAAATACAAATCCATAACCTAAATAAGTTAGATCTTGAACCTGGCATTCAATTGATCTAAGGTTTGGTTTTCGGGGATTTGTTATAAACATATAACTAATCATTTAATTATCTTTGTTAATTCTTTAGTAATTAAAGATTTATATTTCATAAAATTAGATTAGTTTAATAATGATTTTAACATATCATTATATTCTAAATAAATTGTAAACATTATTTAACTTTGTAAGTTTATATTTAATTTTGTAAGATTTTATAAATATTTAAATTTATAAAATCTAATTTGTATTTATCTTATCAAGATAATTCATAATTAATATTATGACGTTCATTAATAATTTGATGATTTAAATTATTATTTAAAATCCATTTTTATAAAAATACCCATTTACAACATTTTGTAATAATTATAAAATAATAAATAAATAAGGTTTTTAAAGAAATAATTTTCTAGAAAATAATTATATAACTTCTAAAATAAACAAAGTTTATAAAAATTATTTTTATAATTTTTAGTAATTTTTCTGTATTTTTTAAAAGCTCAAAAAGGCTTTTAAAAAATATATGTTGGGGGCCGGGTTCGAACCCGTGACCTCCATCCCATAATCCCATACACAAACCAGTGAACCAAAGGCATACAGCCGCACTAGAACTCGGTCCCAATTCCTTTTAACTCATTCCAGCCGAACACCCCCAAATCATATAAACCCTAGCTTCGACCTGAATCAAATTGAAGCCCAAAATTCGAATGATCACTGCAATAGACATGGGGCTTTTGTTCCCCATGTCAAATCGAGTGTGTTTATGTATTAAATTACCTATTTGGAAGACGAATTGATACTGGACCATTGAAGAACAGTCGCGACAGTCATGAGATCGGTTTGATACCCAAACATTGTTGTTAATCAAATTAACTTTGAGGTTAGCTTCTAATGAGGTTCTTAATGCAAAGCCCTCTATCAATTTCGTGTTTGGAAGCTCTAAGCATGGATCCCCATTAAGTTGCAGGTCGCGACCGAAGATGGGGATTGCAGTCGATGTATGTATTTGTTTAAGATGCAATTGGACTCGAAGGAAGGTTATAAACGATTAAAAGTTCATTAGTGCGAAGTTAGTTTGATTATTTAAGTGTTTTAGTGCGATTTGTAGTGGTTGGTCGGCCGAAAAAGAAGGAAAAGTGGGTTTGGTTGTAGACGCACTCAAATTATCAAATTGAGGTGGGTCTCAGATTCGAATCTCCCACTAGAAGGTGTCGGGACGATTTAATCGAGTTGAAATTGAGTGATTTGGCTATGGTGGCTCGCCGGAGCATCGCCGGAGAGGTGGCCGGAGGGGGATCGACGGGAACAGTGGGCCGGGGGGTTGGGTTTTAGAAATTGCACAAATAGTCCCTGTAGTTTACTAGGTTTAATATTTTATGTAAAAACTTTGTTTTAAAGTTTCAAAATTTACACAATTTCCCCCTGGACTTATTAAATCTAAGTTTATTAATTTTTATAAATTATTATTATTAATAACAATATTATTATTATCATTATTATTATTATTTATAATATTAATAAAAATAATATAAAAATCACATAAATACTTTATGAAATAAATCACGAATTTTTTTTTCCGGGTTGACACATCATCCCCCTGTTAGAGGAATTTTCATCCCGAAAATTAAGATGTACTAGCAACATCCTTGAACAGGTTAGGATACATGCGCATCATTTAGTCCTCTCGTTCCCAAGTGAACTCAGGACCACGTCGGGAGTTCCACCGAACTCTGCCAATCGGAATTTTTTCTATGCTTAAGTTGTTTAACTTATCGATCCATAATTCCCAGAATATAATCTCGTGGTAAGGTGATGTCTACAAATTAGGATAAGACCAACAATGATAAGAAAGGTTATCCGTTGGAATTTAAGAATCCCAAACGTCACCATATGAAACGATCTTAACGCATATATTGTGAATATGTATATCTCCTTTGACCAACCATCGGTCTAAAAATAATACGCTATGCGAAGATCTTGGAATGACAATAGTTAAGAATATTATTACGGTATACCACAGAAAATGAATCCATCATTCAGAATAAATCGATGTTTTAACATCATACCACGGTATACGAATATTTGAAACAGATACATATTAATTCCTCGACGTTGTGAGATAATGGGTCGAAATGAGTTTTTAGTCAATCGGTCTATAATGCGTCAATTGTCATCATGACCTCTAAGATAAGAAGCATTTAGTTGAAAGGAAAGTTAAACAGGAGATCCATTGGATCAAGAAGATTAGGTCTTGTCACTTGTGAAGATAAGACACTTGGACACATACCAAGTTACGTCTTTTCTTTTAGACCAAACCCATGTCTACAAGTTACGAAGGTTTATGAACCTTTATATCCACATCGCAATGAGGATAATAACGAGTCTTGTTGTTTAAATCCAAAATAGAATTTTAGTGATTTTCAAGCTTAAGGATTCAAAAGCGATTCAAAAAGTGACTCGAACAATAGGATAAGTATTTGTAAACATGTTTGCAAGGTAGCAATATCTAAGTAAGTTTACTTACGCAGTTTAACAAACCATAAGCACAGCTGAGAACATTTGTATGACTTAGAAAGTCATGAACATAAGTTGATAATATCTTCAGCAGAGAGATTGTTTAGGAAGGCTACCATCGCACAATCACGTTTTGATGATAGCTCAAAATGAAAGTCGATAGATAAGGAATAAATGATTCCATATAGCTAGGTCAAAACATGAGGATAAAGGGAGAGAAATCAATTTAAGAATTTAAGTGCTCCAAGCTTAGAATAAAAATCAACCTAAAACGATCGGGTCTCCTTTCAGGTTCAGAGATCATGCTTTGGCTTGATAGGTCGAATCACCTACATTGATTCACCCTTCAAGTTATTTCATGCTTTCGTCACTTGATTACAACCATGGTAAGTTGAAGATCAAGAAATGAGATTTGTCAGGTTACAACCATGGTAAGTTCATTTATACTCAATTATTTAGGTGATTATTGGTGTTAGTGGCGATCGTGGCCAGGTTGTTCGGCCGAAAGTGTAGATCGCACTATCCAACCGTATTTTTAAAATTGTAGTGGGGCTCGGGTTCGATTCTCCCACGCGAAGTTGTCGGGAAGGTTTGATTGAGCTGAAACCGATTAATTTTTGGCGTTTTGGCTCGCCGGAGACTCGCCGGAGGCGGCCGGAAGTTGGCCGGTGAACAGGGTCGACGGGCGGGGTTGGGTTTTAAAATAATTTACACATTTGGTCCCTGTGGTTCATATAGTTATCATTTTATGTCAGAAACTTTAATTTAAGTTTCATAAATTGCATAATTAACCCCTAGACTTTTAAATCCAACTTTATACATTCTTACAAAATAGCAATATTATTATTATTATGATGTTATTATTATTATTATTATTATATTATTATTATTATTGAAATTTTTGGAATTAACCTCAACGTATTAAACTTAATTGTTCATAAAATTACTTTTAACTAATAAAAATTCGAGATGTTACAGTCTAAACCCTATAGTTTAATTAAAGGTAACAAAATTTTTCGGGTTGTCACAGTGTGTAATGGTGGTAATGGGCAGGATGATCATATAAATAACACTAATGGTAATGGTGATGCTGCTATGGAAACTGAACCTAAGCAGGGTTGTTCCTACAAAGCTTTCAAGGAATGTGAACCTCCAATATTTGATGGCAAAAGAGATGCCATGGCCACTTTTCAGTGGATCCATGAGATGGAAGTTGTTATTAAAATTAGTGGATGCACAGCCACGCAAGCTGTCATGTATGCCACTCACTCATTCAGGTCAGAGGCATTGTTTTGGTGGGACAATGTTAAACAAGCTAAAGGACCTGTAGTTGTTACTACTTTAACCTGGAATGAACTGAAGGAGCTGGTGATGGAAAAATTTTGTCCTGAAGTTAAAAGGGACAAAATTGAAAGAGAATTCTTACAACTACAAGCCGGAGCCATGACACATCAACAGTACACGACCAAGTTTGATGAGATGGCTCGACTGCTTCCTGAGCATGTAACACCTGAAGCAAAGCGCGTAAAAAGATACGTGTAGGGGTTACCCCCTCATATTCGACAATTAGTTAAAATGTCTACCCCCAAAACCTATGAGTCTGTAATCGCATTAAGTGCCATTGCATATGAAGAAGAAGACATAATGACTGATAACAACAAAAGAAAGAGAAATAAGGATGGAAACCAGATGCCAAGAAAGGACAAAAAGATCACACGAAATGAAGGGAACCGTGTCAACAAACCGTGGAGGAACGATAAAAATGAGTCTTGGAGAAAGTATCAAGATTCCAGATGTCTTAAATGTCCAACAGGTGATCATTCACGAAAGAACTGCCTGAAAATTAGATGCTTTAATTGTTGGGAGTATGGACATTTCCGAAGTGATTGCAAGAACCCTCCACAAGCACAACCTACGGAGAATCAGAACAAGTCCAAGGGTCGAGTGTATGTGTTAAAAGAAGTTGGAGATGAAACCATAGCTGGTACGTTTCTTATTAACAACATATATGCTAGAGTTTTATTTGACACTGGTGCAAATATAAGTTTTATTTCAACTGCCTTAGTACCTTATTTGAACTTAGTACCTTATTTGAACTTAGTACCACAAACTCTAGAATGTGCATATATTGTAGAAACTGCCAGTGGTGAGCGAGATAAGATAAGTCAAATCTTTAAGGATTGTGTTATCACCTTAGTTAACACCGAATTCTCTGTAAACTTAATGCTGGCCATTTTAAGTGAATATGATGTTATTCTTGGGATGGACTGGTTGAATAAGAATTGTACTCGGCTTGACTGTGAACATAAGACGATGACTGTACGTAAGCCAGATGGGGAAAAGCTACTAATTCATGGAAGTTATGGAAACCCCAAGACCAGTATCATCTCAGCAATGAAGGCAGTGAAATGTATTTAGAAAGGATGCATAGCCTTTCTCTTATGCATGGTAGATGCTAAAAAGGAAATGCAGATGAATAAAATACCTGTAGTGTGCGAATTCCCAGACGTGTTTCCTGAAGATTTACCAGGACTTCCACCTGATCGTCAGATAGAATTTCGTATTGATTTAGTACCTGGTGCTAAACCAATCGCGAAGGCTCCTTATCGCCTAGCCCCTTCAGAGATGAAAGAACTTATGAAGCAAATTGACGAACTCTTAGAAAAAGGGTTTATTAGACTAAGTTCCTCACCTTGGGGAGCGCCAGTATTGTTCGTCAAAAAGAAAGATGGTTGTTGGACCAAAAGAACCAATGAGCCAAGATCAAGAAAACCTCTAAGTCCCACATGCCACTGCAACAACTAGTGAAGACTCCCATCAACTATTGTGTTCTCTTGCTTGAATGTCAGACTCGAGAGCATCTTAGCTCCAACCATCAGCTGTTCTGACAAAGTCTGAAGAACAAAGTATGAAGATTAAAGAACTGAAGAACAACAGCTGAAGAAGACTTCAAGTACTGAAGACAAGTACTGAAGAATCAAAAGCTGAAGAACTGAAGAACTGAAGACCTTCTACTGAAGCACAAAGTCTGAAGACAAAGACTGAAGACAACAACTGATGATATCTACTAAAGTCATCAGTTGTTACATCATCTGAAGCCAAGTCTGAAGACCAAGTACTGAAGACTCAGAGTTTGTCACAACAGCTGAAGAAGTCTTCTTCAGTTGTTGTGATGGTTTTCCTTTTCAGTAGTTTATTTTGTTGTACAACAGCTGAAGAGCATGTTCTTCAGTTGTAATAGTATCAGTAGTTATAAACGACTGAAGAGTTTGTTCTTCAATCGTTGTAGGATTTCAGTAGTTTTACTTTTGTCAGTACTTAGGAAACTTTTGTAAGAAGATGTCAGCTGTTGACATCTTCAGTAGTTTTATGTTTTTTCAGTTGTAATTTTAATATTTAGTTGATGTCAGAAAAAGGACATCAACCCATCCTTTTGCCGCCTATAAAAGGATGGGGAACCATACTGTTTTAATGGCCGAAACGTGCTATGCAATAGAACATTTATTGTTTCGCAGAACTCTTTTCTCTCTCTATGCTTGTGCTTTTACATGCAATATCTTTTATGTTCTTGCATTAATCGCTAATTAATGTGCTAAATCCGCTGCAAACATAATCTGATTGATCAAACGAGAGGCTGAGATCCTGTCAAATGATATCAGAGCAGGTTAATCATTGATCAATTTCACTATTGATCATTTGAAACTGCTCTTTTGATCTCTCTGTTTGATCGAATTAGCAATTTGCAAGAATTAGCAATTTGCAAGAATTAGCCATAGAGAGTGAGTTTCTGCTGTTTCTGGCCAAAATCTTGAGGTCTTTTGGTGGTTTCGAGTTACGTTTGTCTTGTTTAAACTTGTTTTTGACTAAATCCTGAGATGACAACACCAACTAATGATCCTCACAATACTGGTTCCGCAACCAAGCCTCCGATGCTGGTTAGGAACGAGTATAACATATGGCAAAGACGTATGCTACACCACTTGGCTGTCAACAGTGCTGGTTGTTGGAAGTCAGTGGTGCATGGGCCATACAAGCCTATGGTGAGCGTCCCGGAATCTAATGAACAGGTTGCGAAGAAACCTGAACAATATTCGGACGAAGATCTAAAGCTGTTCGAAATTGATGCTAGAGCCTATGGAATTCTAGCCATGGCGATTCCTAATGAGATATATTCAGGGCTCTTGCATCATGAGTCTGCTCATGACCTATGGGTTGCTCTAAAGGAACAATTTGGAGGAACTGATTCGGTCTTAGCAAACAATAGGGAAATCCTCGTCTAACAATATGAGACATTCTCATATAGAAAGGGTGAGACTCTGACCCAGCAGTTTGAACGGTTCTCTTGTTTGATTTCTGAGCTAAAGATGGTCAAACAAGAGTACTCCAAAAGCCAGATGAACAACAGGTTCCTCAGGTCATTGCCTGAGAGGTGGGACACATATACCATTGTCCTACGCTCCAGCGCTGACCTGGACACTCTATCTCTCACCCAACTTCATGGGAAATTGCTCACTTTTGAGAGAGAGGTAGAGCAAAAGAGGAAGTTGTCATCTTCTGGCAAACTTGCTGATGACTTTGTCTAAGGTAATGCTGCCTTGATAAGTCATGAGTCAGAATATGCTTCATCAGAAAGTTCTTATGATGAGCATATTGACTTCTCCACCAACTCAGAACAAGCTTTTGTTGGTGTTAGTAGTTCAGGAGGTGGTGGTGACAACTTGTGTTTTCTGATGGAGGATTTGAAGGGCATTCCAGATGATGATCTGGAAGAGATGGATATTTTGAACCAAATGGCAATGATAAATATCCGCTCTCAAAAGTTCTATAAGAGAACTGGTAGGAAATTCCCAGGACTCTCTGACAAAACCAAAGTTGGTTTTGACAAGAGCAAGTTGAGGTGTCACAAGTGCCAAAGGCTTGGACACTTTGCAAGAGAGTGTAGATCATCTGGATCTAACTCATCTGCACCCTTTGTGACTTTTCCCAGCAATAGCTCACAGCACAAAGGGCAACCTTCCTCCAGTTCTAGCTATCCATCTCAGGCACAGGCACCACCTGCTTATTTTGTGCCACAGGGTCATATGCCATATCCTTACCCCTGTTACTACATGCCTCAGCCTAGTCAAACTCAAGCACCCCCGGCTCAACCAACTCATGCTCTTCCAGAGCCTCAATCTTCCCAATCTCATCATCATACACAACCTCAACAACACAGCTTTTTCACCCCAAGTGTTGTTGACTGGAGTAGTCTACCAGAAGAGCTATCTGGTCAGGATCAACTACTCCAAGGTGCTGGTCAACATAGTGGTGACCAACCTTTTGGAAATCTTGCTCTGATGGCCCTTGATTCTGCTGAAGGGTCATCATCCAATGCCTCATCTCAGGTATGCACTGAGGCAAAAGCCAAGCTTTGTTCAGAATCATGCATAGCAGCATTTGCTTCTATTAGAGAAGCAAATGTAGCTTTAATAGATAAAAATCTTGAGCTTGAGCATATTATTTCCAAAAGAAAAGCTGATTTTGAGGTTGCTCTAAAAGATAAAAATGATGAGATTTACAAGCTTAAATGCCAAATCAAAGATGATAAAGCTAGGGAAGATGTACTTCTAGAGAAGTACAAAGACCTCAAGGAAACTCTTGCAACCACCCAAGTTGAGTGTGATCGATGGGTGCAATCATGCAAGGGTTTTGAAATGCTTCTTAGCAAGCAATCAGCTTCCAATGTGAAGTTTGGCATTGGTTATAATCACACTGCTCCTCCCACAGATTTCACTTCAAGAGCAGAAGTTGAATCTGATGGGGAGAGCAATAACCAATCCTTCTCATCATGTGACTTGCTATCCTCTGAATCAGCATCATCAGAGATAGAAAGTCACATGACCAAAAGGCTGATCAACTCAGGTGTTGTCACTAGAAGTACAGAAGGTACTAGAGAGCAAGTGACAACATCTGAAGTTCAAACCTCAAATACTGTTAGCACTGAAGAGAAGAAAACTAACAGTAGGAAAGGTTTGAAGACTAGAGATGATACCAGGAAAGCAGGCACTAGGAAGAAAACTGCTAGTACTGATGACAAACAGCTGAAGAACAAGTCTTCAGCAGTTAAATCCTCTTCAGCTGATGATCAGCATAAGATGAAGAAAAAGCCATGTGAGATATGTGACTTGTTCAATCATCTTACTGATGATTGCTGGTACAAAAGGGGTTCTAAACTCAAACAGAAGGAGAAAATTAATGAGAGCATCAATAAAATGAAGAATGAGTTTGAAACCAAGTTTGTACTAGCAACATCCAAGCCTAAAATCCCTAAGCCCAAAGCTAAATCTAAAAAGAAGGTAGGGATTACTCAGGCAACAGCTGAGGTTGCTCAGAAAAAGATGGTACAACATGGGAACTCATCATCAGCAAACTCCAATGTGTCTGAAGAGCTGAAGGCCTTATCACAGAATCAGACACAATTGGTGATGATGGTTCAGCAGCTAGTGGGAAGAGTCAACCACTTAGATGCTCCTGTGTTAAAACCACAGAAAAGGAAGTCCAAGCCAAAGGGTTCCTATTTTGTACCATCTTCTTCACCTCAAGCTGTGACACACAACACACCTGTTAGTGTTGCACCTGTAGCTGAGAACAGACCCAAAACCAAGCAGGGTTGGGTCTCCAAGACAAACTAACACATGGTTGTGTTTGCAGGGTTCTTCAACATGCCATAGAAGCATCTGGTATGTAGACAGTGGAGGATCCATGCACATGACAGGAAGCGGCTCCCTTCTTAATGACTACTCTCAAGGAAAGAAGGGATTTGTTTCCTTTGGCAATGATGCAAAGGGTTACATCATTGGTAAAGGCTTTGTTTCCAATGGGGAAATAAGGTTTGATGATGTTAACCATGTGGAGAATCTCAAGTACAACCTCTTGAGTGTCAGTCAAATGTGTGACAAAGGCCATGTTGCCCTTTTCACAAGCCAGAACTGTCGGATTCTGTCATCCAAAGTTCTGAGTTTGATTGACAAAGCATTGGATGAACACACTCTCCTGAAGGCCAACAGGACAGGAAGAGTGTATGCCTTAGATCTTTCCAAAAAGATGGATCTAAAAGGCCATCCTTGCCTATTCTCCAAGGCATCTCCTCAAGAGTCTACACTATGGCATAGAAGGCTGGGTCATGTTAATTTCAAGAACATGAATCAGCTTATAAGCCATGGTTTAGTAAGAGGATTACCTCAGAAGGAGTTCAAGTGTGAAGATGACTGCACTGCTTGCGTGAAAGGAAAACAACACAAAGTTTCATTCCCTTCAATAGAAGAACCAAAGTCCACTGCCTGCTTACAGCTTCTGCACATGGATCTCTTTGGTCCTGTCAGGGTAATGAGCATGGAAAAGAAGAAATACTGCCTGGTAATTGTGGATGATTATTCCAGGATTGTATGGACTTTCTTCTTGCACTCCAAGGATGAAGCAGCAAAGACAATAATGAACTTTATGTTACATGTAGAAAAGCAGTATTCCCTACAGGTCAAGTGTGTGAGGAGTGACAATGGAACAGAGTTTAGAAACCACACACTTGATGACTTCTACCTGTCCAAGGGAATTAGAAGGCAGTTTAGCATTCCTAGAACTCCTGAGCAGAATGGAGTGGTGGAGAGAAAGAACAGGACCCTCATTGAAGCAGCAAGGTCAATATTGGCTGACTCAGGGCTGCCACTGACCTTTTGGGCTGAAGCTGTCAATACAGCTTGCTATGTACAGAATAGAGCTTTAGTGAATAAGAGATTGATGAAGACTCCATATGAAGTTCTTCATCATTTGGCCCCTCTTATTTCATTCTTTAGAGCCTTTGGGTGTCCTTGTTTTATTCTCAACACTAGCAACCCACTCCAGAAGTTTGCTAGTAAGGTGGATGCAGGGTATTTTATTGGTTATTCATCAACTTGCAAGGCATACAGAGTCTTCAACTGTAGAACTAAGGGGGTTGAAGAAACTCTGCATGTTAAGTTCAATGAATCTCCAAGGACAAGATTCCACAAAACCCTGTGGAGTTGTTTGATCTGGACATACTGCAATATGTTCCTTATCAACCTCCATCTGTTGAGCCTGTCAGCAGATCTCCACCTGGTGGTACTGATGATGATGTAGTCAGTACTCACCTCTTCAGGATCAGTGACAACCTGCCTGAGTCCACTGAACCTGATGCTCCTGTAGCCTCAGCAGCTCCATCCACTACAAATGCTGATGAGATTTCTGCTTGCTCTACTTCGTTTGAGCTGCCATCCTCAATATGGTTTCAGGAATCTCCATCACCATCTGTTGCTGCTGATGGGTCTACAAACACTTGTACAGATATCATAGTCTATCAAGAGCTCAAGAATCACCCCACATCACAGATCATTGGTGATATCCATGCTGGAGTTTCAACCAGGAATCAATTGTCCAACTTCTGCTTCTATGCTCTCTTCATCAGTCAGCAAGAGCTAAAGAACTATCATATTGCTTTAAGAGACAATGGATGGGTGGAAGCTATGCAGCTTGAGCTTCTTCAATTCAAGAAACAGCAAGTGTGGGAGCTTGTTCCATTACCCAAAGATAAGTGTGCTATAGGCACAAAGTGGGTATTCAGGAACAAAACAGATGAGAAGGGCCAAATTGTCAAGAACAAGGCCAGACTGGTTGTCCAAGGGTTTGCACAGGAGGAAGGCATCGATTATGATGAGACCTTTGCACATGTGGCCAGACTGGAAGCAATCAGACTGTTCTTAGCTTATGCTGCCTTTCACAGTCTTAAGGTTTATCAAATGGATGTCAAAAGTGCCTTCCTATATGGGAAAATAAAAGAAGAGGTTTATGTGTGTCAACCACCAGGCTTTGAGGACAATAAACATCCTGATTGGGTGTACAAGCTTGATAAGGCTCTCTATGGGCTGAAGCAAGCACCTAGAGCCTGGTATGAGACACTCTCAACCTTTCTTCTAGAGAATAAGTTTACTAGAGGCACCATTGATAAAACCTTATTCATCAAGACTGTGGGACAACATAAGCTCCTTGTTCAGATTTATGTTGATGACATCATCTTTGCATCCTCTGATCCAAAGTTGTGTGATGAATTTACAAAGCTTATGAAGCTAAGATTTGAAATGAGTGCTATGGGAGAATTACAGTACTTTCTGGGTTTACAAATCAAGCAACAGGATGATGGAATCTTCATCCATCAGTCCAAGTATACCAAAGAGTTGTTGAGTAAGTTTGATTTACAAACCTGTAAGTCCTGTTCTACTCCCATGAGCAGCATCACACAACTAGATGCAGATCAGAAAGGTAAAGCGGTTGATGAAACCCTTTACAGATGTATGATTGGGTCCTTGATGTACCTTACAGCTTCTAGACCAGACATCATGTTTGCAACATGTGTTTGTGCTAGATTTCAGGTTGCACCTAAAGAATCCCATTTGATTGCAGTCAAAAGGATCTTTAGATATCTGCAAGGTACCCAATCACTAGGTCTTTGGTATTCAACTGGGCATTCTTGCAAATTAGTTGCTTTCTCTGATAGTGACTATGCAGGATGCAAAGTCACCAGAAAATCCACTTCTGGTGGTTGCCAATTCCTAGGCAATTGTTTAGTTTCTTGGCAGAGTAAGAAACAAACATCCATTGCTACATCCACTGCTGAAGCTGAGTATATTGCTGCTGCAAGTTGTACCTCTCAAATACTCTGGCTTCAGAACCAACTTCTGGATTATGGCATTACTGAGACTAAGACTCCATTATTAATGGATAGTGCTTCAGCTCTTTGTATTGTTAAGAATCCAGTCCAGCACTCTAGGACCAAACATATTAAGATCAGACATCATTTTATCAGAGATTGCTATGAGAAAGGTCTGATTGATCCTAAGTTTGTGCCTAGTGCTGATGAGCTTGCAGACATTTTTACTAAGCCTTTAGATAGTGCCACATTCCAAAATTTGGTACTAAGGCTTGGTATGCTACAGCTTGACTGATTTGACCTTTGCTGATGCTTTTACTTCACAACTACTGATGAGCATTAGGTCAAATACAAGTACTGATGAGTAATTTAGTCTTCAGTTCTTTCACAACTACTAAGACTAAAAAGACTCAAAGTACTGATGTACCTTATTTATTGAACACAACTGAAGTAGTGAGGTGGATTACAACTACTGATGTATGATTTTCAAATAAATAAGTACTGAAGAACAAATTTTGTTCACAAGTACTGATGTGTAATCTTACACAAGTACTGAAGACAATTTGTTCACCAGCTCTGAAGAATATTTCATCAGCACTTGTGAACATCTGATCACAAAAGCTGAAGGCATAAATATTCACAAGAGCTGAAGGGTCAATGAAACATCTGAAATTCAGCCAAAGAGCTGATGAGTAAGTGTGGAGGCTAGTATGAAACAACTGATTTGACGGAAACAGCTGATGAGTACTTTTTACTCTTCAGCTGATGCCACCAACTGCTGTTTCATACCCAAACAACTGAAGGACAAAACCATGTCTTCAGTAGTTTCATAACTACTGATGACTAATACCACGTCCTCAGTTGTTTACAACAACTGAAGCAATACCATGTCTTCAGTAGTTCACAACTACTGATATCAGTAGTTCACAACTACTGAAGGCTAACACCAAGTCTTCAGTTGTTACAACGTCTGAAGATGAAAACTAGGTCTTCAGTAGTTTATAACTACTGAAGACTGACAATAAGCCTTCAACCGTTTACAACATCTGAAGGACAAAACCAAAGTCTCAGTAGTTTCAACTACTGAAGACCAACACCAAGTCCTCAGATGTTACAACCACTGAAGGTTAAAACCACGTCATCAGTTGTTACAACAACTGATAACTAACACCAAAACCTTCAGTAGTTTTCTTTCAACCTTTGCCCTACCCTATAAATACCCCACCTTCAGAGCATTTACTCCTCACTTGACCTAATCCTTCAAAACCTCTGAAATTTCCATACACCATTAATGGCGACCATGCAACTGAAACCTCGACACAACTGTGTCGCCCATCTTACAAAATCGCCATTTTTTGGCCTAAGTTTCACCAAGCCGTCGATCTTATGAATGACTCACCCTACAAAACGGCTTTTCTCCTAAACCCCACTATATACACCGACTCCTTGGTGGAGTTTTGGACGAACGTAACCGTCCAAACCGGAGAGCAGGATGGCGAGGTCTCTCTCCGGTCCTCCGTCAACAACCACCCCGTGGTTATCACTCCAGCTACCCTACGCCAAACCCTAGAGCTGGAGGATGCCACTCACCCAACCTCCTACCCCAAAGGTGCCCTGGATCTATCATTCACATCCAACGACTACCAGGGTGACCTCTCCGCCTCCACCTTGTTGAAGAAACACTTCCCTGACCCTCAACGACTGATCTTCCACATGGTGAACGTGTGTCTGGCTCCCAAAACCTCTTCGTGGGACCAGATGTCCACAAGGTGGCAACAGGTATTGTTCTCTATCCTTGAAAAACAACCGTTAAACTTAACTGATTTACTATTTTTGGAAATAAAGGATATGGCCACAAAACCAATTTGTAACCAATGGATCTTGTATCCTCGGTTCATTATGGCCATAATAGAGAACCAGCTTCAGGCTGAGGGACTAGTTGGCACTGGGGTCCCTGCCATGGCTGTTCTAGCCGAGGTATACTCCAGGCACAACACTGACCAAACACTCAAACAGGCTGGCCGGCTGCGAAAACCCACGCAGCAGGAACCCACAGCCTCCACCTCCAAATCCAAAGTCCCCACCAAACCAAAAGCCAAAAGGAAGCCCAAAAAGGCTACTCAGGGAGATGAGTCCCCTGAGGATGCCCCTGCAACACAAAGGCAGGATGTGCCTGCTGGTTCAATTCTCCCAGCAGGTACCACGACTCCACCCACCACAACCGCACAGGCTTCCTCTCAACAGGAGCCTGATGCAACCAATATTGGGGCAACCACATTACTGGGGTCTTTCTCACTTGAGAAGACTGCCATTGAAGAGCACAGTCCTCCCTATGTGCACACTGCTTCGAGCCCATCTCTTGATGAGACCGCCCCACAAAGCCCTACATTGGTTATCGCCAAAGTGCTGACCCATCTGAGCACTCCACCCCTCCCCAGAAACCTATTACAACTGGGGAGACTCCAACCGAAGAGGGGGTGGATACAAGTGCCGGTGGGAGCCCATAGCACAGAGAATCAGTCCAATCTCCCAGTGTGGCTAGGGAGATAGGACAATCTGGTAAGGCTGCCACTTCCCCTGCATCAACATCTGAGCAGGGTGAAGCTGGTAACATCACTAAGACCTCACCAGAGGCAACTGCCGATGATGGATCCAATCCAGAGGCTAGAAGTCCCCAGTACCATGAACAAGGGGCACATGCTATTACTGAGCCACACTTAGGGCATGTATATCCTGACATTGTCAGGAGGTCAGGTGATTCAGCTCATGCTGATGATGACCTGAGCTTCTTCTACGATGTAGTAGCTCAAAACACTATCCTAGAGGATGAGATAAGCAGACTCAAAGAGCTGCTTGCTCAAATGACTCAGGATAGAAGTCCATCTGCCACCACTACCCCACAGATGGCACCTTCACCCGAAGGTCTCATAAACACTGAGCCACTCCCACAAACTCGGCCACCAGCCCCTGCTTCTGGCACTAGCTCTCAGGGTCAGAACCCCCCTAAGCAGCTAGATGCTATCCTCCAAAAATCCCTACCTCTCATCATACCCATGCTTAAAGACTTAGTCATTCAAACCCTTGATGAGAGGCTTCCCACATACATCCAACCCATGGTGGAGGTTGCCATTTCTAAGGCACTTGCTGATAGTCAAACCCCAACCAATGCACCCAAAAAGGGGGAGACATCAGTGCAAGTCAAGAGGAAGAGGGGTGAGGATGAGGTAGAGGCAGAGAAAGAGGTGGTGGTTGAGAGGGAGTTGGTTGAGGAGACTAGGAAGGTGAGGGAGAAAGGGAAGAGGAAAGAGAGGGAGGTTGAGCAAATAGAAGTGGCTGATATCTAAAAGGATTTTAGTGTCACTGATAAGAAAAAGGGAGAGGAGGGAAAGATGGTGGCTGACTCTGATCTAGCAGCCCTTGTCAAGGAGGCTGATGCTGAACACAACAAATCAATGGATTCTGCCATTGCTCAGCTGTTCAGGCAAGGCTTTGACAAGGACACTGCCTTGCTAGATCAGGAGATCAGGAAAATGGAAACTAGGGAGATAGAATACCGATGGTCTACTTATAGCCAAGAGGATCAAAAGAAACTCGAGGCTATGAGTAGATTCATTTCGAAGTATCTGGGCAGGCCAGTCCTCGATGTAAAAGCATGGACCAGGGACAGACTCTTGGCAATAACCACCAAGATCTGTTCGGCTGGTGATTTCACTAAGGGACTGGTCGCAGAGGCCCTCTCTGAAGCAGGTGCTGGGAACAGGACACTGCTAGTAAAACAGACCAAACCAGCCCTTATCTCTAGGTTACTAGCAGTGCCTGCCAACATTCCCACACCAACAACCCAACCACAACCCACTAAACCAACCCCTTCACCATCAAAACCCGCAGCCAATGATCCACTCTTGAAGAAGAAGAGAAGGGTGTTGAGGCTGCAAGAAGAAGAAGAAGAGGGTGATGAGGAGGATAGACTGCCTCTTTCAGCAGTCATCCCTCTACCAAAAGCCAAATCCCAAACCATCACTCCCACCTCACAGATGGAAACTGTGAAGGTGAAGATAGAGGAAGAGGCACAGCAGCATCTTCATGATGCTGAAATGCTTAAGTCAATTGACCAAGCATATGCTGCCTCTACCTCTATCATGAATATGAAGAAAGAAGCTCTGAGACTCTTCACTCTCAAACAAACCTTCCAATATAACAAAGAGAGAGTGAGGACTTGGCCTGATCCTAGGGTGGCTCACAGGATCACAAAGAATGATATTCCTGTGAGATACAAGAGCCAGATGAAGAGGATTGTAGATGAAGTAATCACTGTGGCTCTTGTAGTAACACCCTGGGAAATTGTGGATGAGTTCGAGAAAGCTTATAAAGCTAAGCTACCTCCTGAAATGATGTTGGAGAACAGGATGGTGAGGAAAGGCTTAGTTTATAAGAAGCTTGAGGACTTCCGCAAAGATGAGCTCAACTTGTTGCTAGAAGGCAGACATCCAGATGAATTTGCTTATAAGCAAATCACAACAGTTGATCTCAAAAATGGGAAACAGGTCAAGTATGTCTCAGAGACGTACGGCCGTGAAGGATTGTTCGATGGTGGGGATGAGGGCATGACCAAAGAAGAACAAATGATCTTTGTCCGAGCCTACACCCGAGAATCCTATCGGCTTGTACATGGGAGGTAGATCTCATGGATGGGACAACAGCTCTGTGTCCAATTCCCCAAGACAGAGCTCCCATCCATACTTAGCCAAACAAACACTAGAGACTACCTCTCCGGCCAGTGCTTATCAGGGTCAACTTCTGATCTGATCCAGAAGGAAATAGACCAATCTTTATGCCACCAATAAGTGGGACAACAAATAATTAGAGGTTTTGGCTGCATTGGTTCAGGGGGAGTTTATTGGACCAAAAGAACCAATGAGCCAAGATCAGGAAAACCTCTAAGTCCCACATGCCACTGCAATAACTACTGAAGACTCCCATCAGCTATTGTGTTCTCTTGCTTGAATGTCAAACTCGAGAGCATCTTAGCTCCAACCATCAGCTGTTCTGACAAAGTCTGAAGAACAAAGTATGAAGATCAAAGAACTGAAGAACAATAGCTGAAGAAGACTTCAAGTACTGAAGACAAATACTGAAGAATCAAAAGCTGAAGAACTGAAGAACTGAAGACCTTCTACTGAAGCACAAAGTCTGAAGACAAAGACTGAAGACAACAACTGATGATATCTACTGAAGTCATCAGTTGTTACATCATCTGAAGCCAAGTCTGAAGACCAAGTACTGAAGACTCAGAGTTTGTCACAACAGCTGAAGAAGTCTTCTTCAGTTGTTGTGATGGTTTTTCCTTTTCAGTAGTTTATTTTGTTGTACAACAGCTGAAGAGCATGTTCTTCAGTTGTAATAGTATCAGTAGTTATAAACGACTGAAGAGTTTGTTCTTCAATCGTTGTAGGATTTTAGTAGTTTTACTTTTGTCAGTACTTAGGAAACTTTTGTAAGAAGATGTCAGCTGTTGACATCTTCAGTAGTTTTATGTTTTGTCAGTTGTAATTTTAATATTTAGTTGATGTCAGAAAAAGGACATCAACCCATCCTTTTGCCGCCTATAAAAGGATGGGGAACCATACTGTTTTAATGGCCGAAACGTACTATGCAATAGAACATTTATTGTTTCGCAGAACTCTTTTCTCTCTCTATGCTTGTGCTTTTACATGCAATATCTTTTATGTTCTTGCATTAATCGCTAATTAATGTGCTAAATCCGCTGCAAACATAATCTGATTGATCAAACGAGAGGCTGAGATCCTGTCAATGGTTCAATGCGTATGTGCATTGATTATCGAGAATTAAACAAGTTAACTGTTAAGAACAAGTATCCTTTACCAAGAATAGATGATTTATTTGATCAACTTCAAGGAGCCAACTACTTTTTAAAAATTGATCTTCAATCAGGTTATCATCAGTTGAAAGTGCGCGAGGAAGACATTCCTAAGACCGCATTTAGGACGCGTTATGGGCATTACGAATTTTTGGTTATGTCTTTTGGACTAACCAATGCCCCTGCAGCATTCATGGATCTGATGAATAGAGTTTGCAAGCCATACTAGGATAAGTTTGTCATTGTCTTTATAGAAGACATACTTATTTATTCTAAGGACCAAGATGATCACGCTAGACATCTAAAAATGGTTCTAGAAACCCTTCGACAAGAAAAGCTTTATGCAAAATTCTCTAAATTTGACTTTTGGAAAAGAGAAGTTCAGTTACTTGGTCACGTAATAAATGAGAAGGGAATACAAGTAGATCCAGCTAAGATAGAAGCTGTGATGAAATGGGAATCATCGAAGAATCCCAGTGAGATTAGGAGCTTTTTAGGATTAGCAGGATACTATAGAAGGTTTATTCAAGACTTCTCCAAGATTGCTACCCATTTAACATCTTTGACTCGAAAGAATACAAAGTTTGACTAGGGACCAAAGCAAGAAGAAGCTTTCAACCTTCTAAAACAAAAGCTTAGTAGTGCTCCTATACTTTCATTACCAGATGGTAATAAAGACTTTGCAATATACTATGATGCCTCATATTGTGACAACAGTCACCGACAGGTCCGTCAATTAACGTGACACTCGTTAACTATCCTCACGCATTTATTATTTTTTGTTTTAATCGAATTTTCTTTGTATGCTCGTTTAGTGTTAACCCTAATATAATAATAATAATAATAATAATAATAATAATAATAATAATAATAATAATAATAATAATAATAATAATATAATAATAATAATAATAACAATAATAATAATAATAATAACAATAATAATAATAATAATAATAACAATAATAATAATACTAATAATAATAATAATTAAGTTAGGGGGTGTTTTGTCAATTTTGAAACTTTAAAAGATTGGTTTAACATAAATAACAAAGAACAAACCGCAGGGACCATTTGTGTAAATTTTAAAACCCAGCCCCCCACCCTCGATTTTTCGGCCGCCGTCCGGCCAACTTCCGACCGCGGCTCCGGCGAGGGCAAATCGACCTAAAAACTCAGCTTTTGTCTCCAAAGCACACCAAAACGAACGTGATCAGATTGCAACAATAATACCCACTTTAATTAAGGAAAAGCATCCGGATTACATGATTAGTGGACCACTAACTCAACCACTTTAACATACCTAACCTAAACCACTCAAACAAAATTATAATCTAATTCATCACACCTAAACGATCATTCACTTAAATCTAAACGTATACTGCTTCCAAATGCACCTAAAACAAACACAAACACTCTGTTCGATCATCTCCATTGCCGCAACCTGCAACTTAATCAAAACCCCGCTCCCGAATGCTTTAAACCAAAATCAACATAGGGTTTTGCATCAAAATCATCACGCGAAGCTGTCCACGAAGTTAATTTGATTATCTCGCTCGTTTGCACATCGATTGAACTCGGTCTCAGTCGCGGGTTGTTCATAATCCATTCACCATCCAATCGATATCAAAACGGGTAATTGAACATATACATTTGCTCGGTTTTACATGGGAATTAAAAGCCCCAACATTAATCTGGTTAACAACACTGATTTGATGATCAATTTGATTCAAAAACAATTAGGGTTCATTCGATTTGGGGAAACTCTTGTGAATCTGTTTAAAAGGATTTGGAACCAACAACTATCGCGGCTGTAATCCTTTGGTTCACTGGTTCCACGCTTGGATTCTAGGCTTGAGGTCCGGGTTCGAACCCGGGCACCCTCAACCATTTTTTTAAATCTTTCTAGCCTTTAAAAAAATACATAAAAATTTCTAAAAATTATAAAAATAAGTTTTATAAACTTTTCTTATTATAGTTATTTTCTGTAAATTTATTTTATTTATATACTTTAAAAAAATTTATAAAATATTATTTAAAAATATTATAAATAATTATTTTTATAAAAATGGACACTATATTGTGATTAGTTATGGATTAACCATAAAAATTGTAGAAATTATACATCTTATAATTTCACAAATTATTTACAAATATAATTGTAGGTTTTTTTTTTATAAAATATACTTTAACTAATAGTTTAGACTAATAAATTATTATTATCATTATTCTTATTCTTATCAATATCATTGTTATCATTATTATAAGTCGTATTATTATTATTCTTAGTATTACCATTATTATTAACCTTACTAATAATACTATATCATTATAAACATAATTCGTTATTAATACAATTCTTATTATGAAAATTATGATTATTACTGTTAACCTCATTATGATTATTTTTATTTTATTATTAATAACAATGCCATTATTATTATTAATATCAATATTAGTAATATTATTAACACATGGTATTGTTTGTATATCTAATCGTCTGCGCGTCAAACCGAATCGATCCGAAACAACCGAATATCCTTTCTCGTCAATCACGTTTTAAAGACTTAATTGTAACTAATTATAGGTGTGTGATCGCTCATTGTTCGCGTCTTTAGAAACCTTTTGTTAACTTCATTTTTATCTCAACTCAAGGTGATTTTCGTGGCCCTTTTTTATGTTTATACAATTGTTTCAATCTTTTTCAAACTTGGGGGAAATGTATGCTCACCCGTTTTCAATGTTGTACATCATACATACAATTTTCATACTTGGAATCGACGTGATACTGTTTTGTGAGTACATATCTGATGCATACATGGTGTTACTTTGTGGATCTCTTATAACCATTAATTTCGGGTTTGGAACCAACGGATAGGTATTAGTAGTACTACTGGGTAGACACCCCCACCCTTGACGAGATGTTTACTTGTGAGTACCATCCCTACTGCCAGGAACGGGCCTTGGGTGAATATATTCGGACAAGTTTCTTTGTATACGTCATTAGATTTGGTTGTATGAAACTCATGTTATGTGATCTTGCTTGCTTATAACTGTATGCACGGTATTCCACAACAAACTCTATACAACATCAATTACATGTTTATAATTCAAACCTGCGAAGCTTACCAACATTATTGTTGACATTTTTGAGCATGTCTTTTCAAGTGATCATAACCAAAGAGGATAGCTAGAGCCGATGCCTTAGCAGAGACCCTCAGGATTTCAATAGAATTGCATTAGTGTTGTCTATCATTTGTTTTTGTTTATGAACACTGTGTATGTTGGATTAATAGACTATGATAGTCGTGGAACTGACTAACCACGACACGAGTCACCATCGTGTCGGGTAACGTCATGACACGTGGATCTTTGCATTTAATTTGTCTCTGTAACTAACCAGGTGTTATAACGATCCCGTCCGTTACATCCTCGTGTTTCCACTATAAGCGGGGGTGTGACACATATAATGGTTTAGGTTGTGTGTTGATGCAACATGACAAGGTTATAGCCTATGTATCACGACAACTAAAAGTTCATGAAAAGAACTATACCACGCACGACCTTGAATTAGGTGCCATAGTGTTTGCCTTAAAGATTTGGCGACATTACTTGTATGGTACTAAGTGTATAATATACTCAGACCATAAGAGCTTACAACACATATTTAATCAAAAGATGTTAAACATGAGGCAAAGAAGGTGGTGGAACTTCTCAATAACTATGATTGTGAAATCAAATACCATCCAGGAAAGGCTAACGTAGTCGCAGATGCTCTCAGTCGAAAAGAAAGAGTTAAACTGATTAGGGTAAAAGCATTAAAGATAGATGTCAAGCTTGATTGGAAAGACCAAATCAAGAATGCTCAAACTGAAGCGTTGAAAGATGAGAATATTCAGTCTGAAAGAATGATGGTTAACCAGAAATTATTGACTCAAGGAATGGATGGAGTCCTACGATTTGGTCAGAGAATTTAGATCCTAAAATTGGAGGTATTCAGGACAAAGTATTAGATGAAGCCCACAAGTCCAAATACACAATGCATCCTGGAGCAAACAAAATGTATAAAGATATTCGAAATCACTACTGGTGGCCTAATATGAAAAGATTCATAGCCCAGTACGTTGACAAATGCTTAACATGTCTACAAGTTAAGATTGAACATCAAAAACCAGCTGGTTAGTTATAACAGTTGGAGTTGCCAGTATGGAAATGGGATAGAGTGACCATGGATTTTGTCACAAAACTTCCAAGAACACGAAAAGGATATAATGTTGTATGGTTCGTGGTTGACAGGCTAAACAAGTCAGCACATTTTCTACCCATAAGTGAGAGCTATCCAATAGAAAAACTAGCCAAGATATATATTGATGAAATAGTAAGTAAGCACGGAGTGCCTTTATCCATTATCTCCGATAGAGATAGTCGATTCACTTCCAGATTCTAGACAAGTTTCCAAAAGAAACTTGGAACCAAAATCAGTTTAAGCATGGCATATCATCCTCAGACCGATGGTCAGAGTGAGCGAACAATTCAAACTTTAGAAGACATGTTGCATGCTTGCGTGATTGATTGTGGAGGTAGCTGGGATGATCATTTGCCTTTGATTGAATTTTCTTATAACAACAGCTACCATTCCAGCATTAAGGCTGCATAATTTGAAGCCTTATATGGTAGGAAATGCAGAACTCCCATCTGTTGGACAGAAGTAGGGGATGATCAATTGACCAAAACCGAAATTATTCTCGAGACAACTAAGAAAATCCAACAAATCAGACAACAACTAAAAGCTTCTCAGGATAGACAGAAGAGTTATGCAGATAACAGAAGGAGACCTTTAGAATTTCAAGAAGGAGACTATGTGATGTTGAAAGTCTCACCATAGAAAGGAGTAATGCGATTCGGTAAACGCGGGAAGTTAAGTCCCAGGTACATTGGACCGTTCAAAATCATCGCAAGAATTGGTCCAGTAGCATACAAGCTAGAATTACCTGAAACTTTGAAAGGTATTTACGATACTTTTCATATATCGAATCTAAGGAAGTGTTTGGCAGATCTGACTCAAGTGATGCTATTAGAGGACGTGCAAATAGACGAGAAATTAAATTTTACTGAAAAACCGATAAAGATTCTTGATTCTCAAGAATGAAAATTAAGAAAGAAAATAATTCCACTAGTATTGGTCCAGTGGCAAAGTCAGAAAGAGCCCGAGAAGACTTGGGAATTAGCAGAAGAAATGAAAGTCAAATATCCTCAACTGTTCGAGTAACCTTCGAATTTTGAGGACAAAATTCTTTTAAGGGGAAGAGAATGTAACAAGCCGAGCGTTTGGGTCATATGAACTTCGCATTTCATATATTGTCAAACGAGTAAGTAATGAGTAAATTGTCTATTTAAAGTTTAAAGTTTTAGATGAAATTTTTATGTTATAAGAGACCGTTTGAATATAATAATAATATATTATATTCGAACATGCTCCGTTTTTGACGAAACTTAAGTCGACTTGTAGAGAAAAATAAGCTCGTCACAACGACATATTTAAAATTTCATAATACGCTATATATTAAAAGTTATAAGAGAAAAACGAGTTAAGCATCTGAATTAATTAAAATAATATAATAATATATAATAATATAATAATATAATAATATTACTCAATTGCAATTGCAATTGCATCGTAGCATCCCACATCAAAACTCCATCTGAACTTCATCCCACATCGCCTCTGAAACTTTTTCACCTGCCTTCTGTTTCCTTATAAATAGAAGCCTTAATGTTGAATTTAAAATATAATTTTTTTTGAGAACGCTCTAATATAAAGAGAATCCCTAGTTTTTAATACCCCGTTGGGTGTTGCTAGTAGTCGTTTTGATACTCGAGTAAGAGCGCGACTAGGAGCGCGAGTAGGGGAGACTCTACATCAAATTGCCGTAGATAGTTTTCAGGTACGCCATTGTTTAAGGTTATTTTTAATTATTATTATTATAGTCGTTATTATTATTATTATTTATTATTATTATTATTATTATTATTATTATTATATTATTATTATTATTAGTATAGGTAATTAGTATTAATATAGTTATTATTAATATTATTATTATCATCTTTATAGTTATTATTATTATTCTAGTTGTTATTTTTATTGTTATAGTTAGTATTATTATTATTTGTTATTTTTAGTTTTGTAGTAATTATTATTGTTATTATTATTATTAGACCTTAAGGTTATCATTAGGAAAGGTATTGGGTAACCCCGAGGGTTGGCTCGAGTATGATAGAAACGTCTGAGTTATGCCAACTAGTAAGGGTTGTACCAAAGGGTTGGCATAGGATAAAAGAAAGTGCCCGAATAAAACCAATAAATAGAAAAAGATAACGATTATCCCTAAAATTATTACTAGCTAGAATATAGCTTAAATAATGTTATTTTACCTATAGGATAATGTCTGATAGCAGTGAACCTGAGCAGACGATATCACTGACTTGATTGATTGAGGTGGGTACCTCTGAACTGTTTTCTAAAACGGGATGTGATGTTCTAATAACTGGTAATCTTGTAGAATTGACTATCAATAGCATCTGTGATATGTGACAATGCTTGATAGAATGCTTGAGGGCTGCTTGTATGATTTTGCTTTAGCCAGTGGAGTTTGTATACATAGCCTGGTTATGTGAATTTATACTGTGCTTACTCTGTTCCTATCTGTTTGCCATGGCTGTATCTGCTTGATGCAATAGTCAATAATAACATGTTTTGAATTTGAAGAATGTCATGTTTATGAACTCACAAGCTTTATGCTGAGTCCCAAATGTTTCCTATTTTTATGGACACACATCCTAGGTGCCAAGTGATTGCAGGGATTGAAGATTACGAGCTATTATATGAGAAAATAAAGTTCTAGAATGTTGTTGAAGTTTTGGATATCTAGTATAGTTAAACTGATGTAATGGTATTATCTATTATAACAAATGTATTGTACACGTTGATATATAATTAAAGTTAAACTTCCGCTATGTACTCTATAACTCCTATGTATTCTGTATATCCGACGCGTAACACTCCCCACGGTAAGCCCTGGGAGGCTGGTGTTACATTTATGATTAGTAAGAGTTTTCAGAAAAAAAAATTCTACACCATGAACTTCTCAAGAAGGTTTTTTGAGTTTTTTTTTTCCGAAATCACAATGTTTTTATTAGATGGCAGAAAGGGTTTTTATTTTTATTTTTTCTTAATTTCTTCAAACAAAAGGTTGGGTAGAATTGACAGTAAGATTAAAATAGATAGGAAATTAAACATGTGTGTAAGTCAAAAGAGAAATTAAACAATAAAGAAGAGTTATTTGATTTTTTATTTGACTTTAATTAAATATAATTTCTTCAAACTTAGTACCTTATATATGTTCAATCGATCTGCTTAACTTTTTAATAAATATGTAATATTAAAAACCTTGAATTCTATACTCTAAAGTTTGATGCGAGATCTGATAATATATAAAAAAAACTATATTTTCATAGGTTGAAGTGTATCTGTAAATGGAATTTTATTTCAAAATGGTATATTTTTTTAGGAAAAAAATAGAAAATGGTTATTTGACAAGAATAATATGGTTAATGGTAATACCGTCCTTCCTAAGAGCAATATCTTTAGAATTTTAAACTCCCAATAATTGGGTTATCAGTCAATGTTAGAAACAGCACTTGTCAGGAGTGGTTTCAGTAACTCAGTTATCATCTCCGTCTGATCTGTTTATCACCATTACCGTCTCCGTCTGCTCTGTTTATCATCGTTTCTTGCTTTAATAAAACAAGAAACATCTACTGCTAGGAGCAGTTTCTCACCCATTAAAACTAATTAAAAACCGTTTCTGGTAGAAGCTTTTTCTCCCTCAACCAAATAAAACAAGAAGCTGCTCCTGAGAGGAGTAGTTTCTCACCTATTAAAGCTGATCTTTCCTGCTTCTCCTCAAACAAATAAAAATAAGAAACTGCTCTTGTGAGAAACATTTTCTCACTAAAATCTAATGATAAAAGCTGGTACGTGAAAAAGGTTCATGTAGATGCATAATAATATGTGTATATGTTAGGTGAACTTTAAAATATTACGTAAATTCTTTTAACAAAGATATGAATGTTAAATGGTGTCAAGTGATTAATGTTAGTTATACTTATAGAGATATTTTTTAAAGGGTTATTGGATTTTAATAATCTCAACTTTTATTTATTGACCGTGATTAATCTCAACTCAGAAAATATTTACATGCACTCTTAACTTTGAACTTACTTTCCTCCAATGATCACTTACTAATTGAGAGTTAACTCTCTTAGTTTTTTGATGAAATAAGGTCAACTTTGAGACATTGTTCAACTCCATCACCGCCAGTCTCAGTTAGTTTCAATTTCTATTGTCTCACTTCCATCATTATCTGAAATCTACATCCAACGAGTTTGGCGGTTCAAATCAGGAGGTGGAGATTGAAGAGTTTTTAGGTGCGGAAGTTTTAAATTGACGATGATAGATTTTAACTTTCTGTTTAGTATTTTGTCCACAAAAATAGTCCACTTCATCAAAAAACTAACGGGGTTAACTCTCAGTTAGTAGGGATCGTTAGAGAAAATACACTCAAAGTTGGGAGTATCTGTAAACATTTACTGAGTTGGAATTAATCCCGGCCTATAACTGAAACTTGGGATTATTAAAATCTAATAACCCCGTTTTTTTTAAATTTACTTAGTATTTTAAAGTTCACCTAATATATACGTTATTATTATGCATCTATATGAACTTTTTTCACGCACCAGCTTTTATTATTAGGTTTTAGTGAGAAACTGCTTATCGCAAGAACAGTTTCTTGCTTTTATTTATTAAGGAGAAGCAGGAGAGATCAGCTCTAATAGGTGAGAAACTTGAGTGAGAAACAGCTCCTGCCATGAGTGGTTTCTTTATTAGCTTTAATGGGTGAGAAACTGCTCCTTGTTGGAGCAGTTTCTAAAGCAAGAAACGGTGATAAACATAGCAGACAAAGATGGTAACGATTGTAAACAAACCAGACGGATATACCCAATTACTAAAAATTTGAGATTGTAAAGAAACTACCATTAGGAAGGCGATGGTATTACCATTAACCATATTATTTTGGTCAAATAACCATTTCTCTACTTTTTTTCTCCAAAATATACCATTTTGAAAAAAAAAATCTTTGTAAAAGTGCATGAAGCATTACATCAGCGACAAAGCCATGTAATATGCAAACGAGCTTACACAAACCGTAAAATACATAATCAAACTTAATATGTAGGTTGTGACTTTATATGTGTTTACATTTTTGGACTTGTATTACATGGCTATGTGTCCGCTCTCATTTCATTCCCTTCAATTCATCTCTCTCGTTATAAAATCATAAAACACCCTTGTGCCTTGAATACTTGTACTAAACTTTAATTACTCATATAATATTAAATTTTCAATTCTTTTAAATGGAGACGTAGGAAGAACATGTTATCAACGATAAATGACAGAAATCAAGAAGGATTATTTATTGATGACGCAAGAATAACGACTCTATCAAAAGCACAAATATTATCAGAACTTTTTTTCCGAAAATGGTTAATTTTGATCTAATTATATTGTTTTTTAAGGATCAAGTGTTGGTAGTGTTTGAAATCCTTCAGATTATTAAAAGATTTCGAACCTTTCGTTATACCAAACAAATGTAATACAAATTTCACTAACAATACGTCATATTAATCGGTTTTTAACACGTAACATATAACAAAACATGCTCTTAACACTAGCAAAAAACTTAACTGTCGTCGCAATAAATCATTTGCGACGAAAATTTGGTCGCAAAAAAGTCGCCGTAAAAGAGTGGTCGCAAAATGTTATTTGCGACGAAATTTGCGACGAGTTATTTTGTGGGCTCCACTTATTAAAAAAAAGTGGAAATTCTGAGAGAAATCTTTTGCAACGATCTTTTTTGCGACGAAATCAGGTTTTTGCGGCGATATATCGCCGCAAATATTTTGACCAAAAACTTTTTTGCGGCGAATTTTTTCAACATAATTTGTTCTTTTTTGCGACGATATATCGCCGCAAAGATTTTGACCAAAATCTTTTTGCGGCGAAACATTTAATATAATTTTCTCTTTTGCGACGATTTATCGCCGCAAAAAAGAACTCCTTTTTTTAATAGTTTTGCTGCATTTGCAGCAATCCACCCAGATTTTCTGGGTACCAAACCCAACCTGCTGTTCCAAATCAGTACACACTATCAAAACCATCAAACTAATCGCAAATATAGCATATAAACCAAAATTGTCCAAATGTAATAAGTTAAAAGTTATACAAACAAATGTTTTAAAATATTCATAACAAGCGTCAAACTCAACATCCTATGACGACCCACCATCATCATCTTCATCATTTTGTTAAGAATGGTCACTTCTCTTCAAGGCGCTCTGGACTTGGCTTTGGATTTGACTTTGCATTTGTGCCATCATATTAGCCATCATCTGGGACTGTCATTGTTCTTGCTCACTGGCCAGTCTCGCTGCTATCATCTCCTCAACCTCAAATTGTGAGAACATCCGCTGATCTGTTCTATGAGGTGGAGGTGGGGTTGTGAAGGCACGCTCGGTATTGGACCGATGCCACGTTCCCACCCGGGCCGCTCCCCCAACACCTGGCGCATGATCTGTTTCTCTGACATTTCTGGATGTTGTTGTTGAAGCGCGACCATTTGCTCCTTTATAGTTTACAAAAAAAATAAACAATGTTATATATATGGTGATGTTATATATTACTTTATTTTTACAAAATTGTAAGACATGTACATTACTTACATAGTATGCAGCGGGTTCAGGTTGATAGAAATTACCGCTTGAATCGGTATAGAAGCGACGATATGCTAATATGGCACTCCCAGATTCATCAGAACCTTCTTCCCGCTGTAAACACATTATATAGTTATATACTAATATAAAAGTAACTTACAAACACATAAAACAAGTTATAAACACATTAGATTAAAACAACTTACAAACATATAACGACATTGGGCTAAAGATGTCCGGCCGCCATGTCCCTTGATCGTCTGCTTCCCTTTGTTGGACTTGTTGGTTGCAGACCGAGCCTTGACTTCAGGAGAAGTGTGGTAATCCACATAGCCTTTCCATTCAGATTCTTGCATATCAGGTGGCACAACATCAGAAATATCAACCCTGTCCTCCCCGCCTATTTTGCTAAAATGTTTTTGCTTGAACCGGTATTTGTGATCTTTATACCGGTTTGCAGCATATTTCTCAATGCCTGCCCTCAGGCCTTCGTGGGGAGTCATATCAAAATACATCTGCAAATTATGAAAACAGATCCTAACCATTTTTAACACAAGAATTTTTTTAAAAAAATTAGTTATTACCTTTACAATGTAGTGGACTAGCGGTGGTGGTGACAACAAATGGCGGGGGTGCTGACGCGGCGGTGGAGAAGGTGGCGGTGGGGGTGACGGCGCGCGGTGGTGGTGCGGTGGCGGTGGGGTGGCGGTTGGGTGTACGTGGAATCACGTTTATGCGCTCGCGCAGTGGCTGAAGGCCGTGGTGGTGACGGTGCGCGGTGGTGGTGCGGTGGCGGTGGACGGTGCGAGGTGGTGGTGCGGTGCCGGTTGACGGTGCGCGGTGGCGGTGGTGGGGGCGGCGCGACACAAAGAAGATTTCGTTTGGTGTGAAAATGGGGAACAGATCTGGAATCCCCGTTTTCATAAACCGAACAACTTTTTTGCGGCGATATATCGTCGCAAAATGTTTTTTGCGGAGATAAAGTTTTTTATTATATTTATTTTTTATATTTATTTTTAATTATTTTTGCGACGAAAACCTTTGCGACGAAAATATCGCCGCAAAAACTAAGGCGGGAAATTTTCCCCCCAACTAAAAAATTCAGGAAAATTGTAAAAAACTTGAATATATTTTTTGCGACGAAACTGAATTGACGCAAAAAGTAATATATTTTTAATCACATAAAATAAATTAAAAAACCTTTTTTGCGGCGACAATA